>JAODAL010029135.1:0-52138 GCA_025379985.1 Phyllomedusa bahiana | reverse complement strand
CCTACACACCCTGTGATTGTGCCAGTCCCCGACCTCATGCTGTTTCTGCTGCCGTGACCTCCACATTCTCATTGTGCCACTCTGTGGCCTAAACCTGTTTTTGCCACCTCCAGAATTTGTTATTGTGCCACTCTCTGACCTCATGCTGCTACTGTTGATGACGTCATCTCCACACTGTGTCATTGTGCCACTTTGTGGGCTCCTGATGTTGCTGCCACCTCCAGAATTTGTCATTGTGCCAGTCTGTGGCCTACTCATGCTGCTGCCAAGTGACCGCTGTCTCACTGGAACACCCTGTGGTTTCCTAATGTTGTTTCCACCCTCCACCATTCTATAATGTTGCTACTATGTTTGGTTTTCCCGTTCTTTTCACCTGTCAGAGGGAATGGGAAGGATCAGGATTGTATAGCCAAAAGCAGGAGTGGATACAGAGCACAGAAGACATGCAAATATTCCATTTACTGGTCATCTCTGTTTTGGATCAACTCCTGTTTGTTTTTGGCCTTAGCAATACTGATGGATTATTGACCGATTGAAAGCGGACACTGACGGATGAAAGGAAGGGCAAAATGATCAGAGACGTCAACGCAAAATTACTGCCGACACTCTCTCCACTCATGTAGGGGGGCCTCTACATGTATCTGCGTGTAACAGAACAGGTTCTGTCATATTCTGTGACTGTTTAAAGCTCTGGCCTCATGGAGTGACCCCTGCTGTGACGTCCCCTTATTGTGCTGAGACCTGTGCTGGCTCCAGTAACCTACTACTGTGTTCTTTGACGTTATGGTAGGATCTTAGCCCTCAGCATGTTTTTTTCCAGCTGGCGCTGGCATGACTTTATCAGCAAAACAGTCCAATGGACCAGCTTACCCCATAAATGGATGGCCTCCGCAGGTATCCCGGTCAGAGCAACCCGTATATAGTCCAATAAGTAGCAAAAAGGATGATACCGCGGTACCATAGACGATAAAAGCCAAATTCTTTATTGTAAAACAGGATAAAAGCCAAGTAGCCCAACAGAGCATAGCAAAGCGCCCCACAATAGAACGCCGACGCGTTTCAGGTGTATAGCACACCCCTAGTCATGGCATGAGAGAGTGTGCTATACAATTTGGCTTTTATCGTCTATGGTACCGCGGTATCATCCTTTTTGCTACTTATATGACTTTATCAAGCAACATTCCCGCCTCAGTTTTTTGGACAGTTTTGCCCTCTTAAGTGCCCAGGGAATTTTAGAGTGAAGCGATTCTAATAGCGGCGGCAGTCATGTGCGTGTCATACTAAAACACAGCATTGTATGAAGACCAAACCAAGCTCCCTCTGCATATTTAAGCATGGCACAATGTTCTACAGCACCCTACAGGCTCTGTGCAGCCTGGAAATAGCTGTTTTTTTAATGTGATCTGTCCCGAAGTAATTTGGACCATAACGGATTTTGTCGGAAAATTCATCGAAGTCGTCGAACCGAATTTTTGAGAAATTCGCACATCTCTAATCACAATATTTTTCACAAATAAACAGGGGTTGTTTTGACCAAAATGAATTGCTAAGGGCATGTCCCAATGGCACGGGTTTTTGGCCAGTTTTTCAGACGATTTGCAGTTTTGCAGACCGTCTAAAAAACCGTCCGCAAACGAGCAAAACGGGGCTCTAAGGAAAACCCGTGCAGCAGTCCCCACTGCACGGGTTTTCCTGCTGCGGGACGCCCGAAAAAGATTGAACATGCACATTCTTCCATCCGGTTTTGGGATAGAATATGTGCATGTCAATGTGAAGAGGGAGGGCTTTACTCCGCTCATCGTGGAGAAAAGCCGTCTCCCCCGCAACCGTGGGTACGGCACTAAAACAGGACAAATACTGGTCGGATAAACCGACCGGTATTTGTCCTTTGCTGTGGGAACATGCCCTAACTTAAAGTACAATGTGTCACGAGAAAATCACATGAATATTTTAAACCATTAAAAAGTTATTCCCGGATAAACTGACACGTCAGATTTTAAACAGAGGACTTGGTCATCAAGTCCAAAACAGGCTTAGACCTTAAGGGGTTAAATAGTAGAATATAGGTTTGTCAATGTGAATAAAGTAAATGTATATAAGGCTCCAAGGACCAGACTGATTACATGCTAGAGCTTTCCACATTTAAGAAGACATGTATGAACGGGGCTGCGCCAGATATCTGAGGTCTTTTCAGCGGGGGGTGAACTAGAGCCGTAGCAAAGCTATAGATTTATAGCTTCGCTTTAGCATTTCTAGGTGCATTACAGCTGGAACAGGTATACCACTTTTAAAGTGGTATACCTGAGCCCGGACTTTCGTGTAAGAGCTAAAATGCGCCTGATTTATGACCCATTGTAGAGTGAGTTCATAAATCAGGCGCATTTTGTGCCATTATTATGCACATGAAATTTGGCATTCACATGCCAAATTTCATGCATGTCATCCTTAATATCTATCCACAGAATGGATGATAAATCTCTGATCATTGAGTGCCCCACCCCTTGGAGCATCTCAAATTCTGCAGGCAGTTGACTGGTGAAAATCCTGGAAAACTACATTCATATTTAAATTTATGTACAATTTAAGCAAAAATTGTACATACTGCAAATGAAAGCTCTCTATAGAAATGCAACCCTGCAACTTGTGTTGCTCTAGTAACAGAATAAACATTTACTAGTATACATCATTTTGCAATCAAATGAAATGTATTTTCTGTTCTTTTTTTATCTTATATTGTTATATTTGTTGTATTTATTTTTTAATATCATGATTCTCTAATTTATTCAAGTTTTGTTCCAAAGGTTGTTATAATTTATTTTTAATGTGTAAGTAAAGTATCTGTTTGCGCTGTTCTCCACACTATTGACTATGAATAAGATAAATTCTCACATTTTATTATGCAATAAACTTTTGTCTTTTGATCTAGAACTGAATAATTTATCACATTATGACTATTTAGACTTGCAAATCAACTTATGTCACTCTGTTACATTAATTCTATACAAACCTTTAACATCTTATATTCATTTTCTGACGTTAATTAACACAAATTTAAGTTCTAGTGAAAAAAAGTTTTTTCAGGCTGTTTTGTAAAATGAAAAAGACATTTTCACAAAGTTTCCTTGAAGTTTTCTTATTTTATTGTAGTCGTGCACAGTCTAGTCACATCATCACTACCAGCTACTATCCAGAGCAACCGCCATGTGCAGCATGGACAGCAGTTAGAGTGTCTTGAGTGACTCAATAATATCCTGGTAGGTTGTAACAGATATCTGGAGCCATACTGACTGCAGTGCACTCCAAATCTACTGGAGGATGCGTGGGGGAGGATCCATAAATTGAAAACAATGATCAATGTGTTGCCACAGATGCTCAACTGAATTCAAGTCTTGTGAATAAGGCAGCCAGTACTTGAAAGACTTAGCTATGATCTTCCAACCAACGTCAGACTTTTTATTTTTATTTTTTTATCTCTTTGACATGTCACATTGTTTTGCTGGAAGATCCCACCTACCCCAAAAAAGATTTCCCTCCTGACACATCAACACCCATGTGTTCAAAGAAGCAAAAAATTTGACTCATTGAAGAAGACAACCCTTTGTCAGTCACCAGAGGTCCAATTCAAATATTGCAATGAAAATTGAAGCTTTTTTTGTAACTTTGCTACCATAGATGCTATGACCATTCATCTGCTTAATAGCCCCATGCATAGTAGGGTTCACTGAACTGTTGTTTTGGACATACATCTAGTAGCCCCCCCAATACATTTTGATGCTGAATTGCTGAACTGTATTGATAGTCCTCCCTCGTGCAACTTTGTAGCTGATGTTCACCTCTCACATCAATGTCACGTGGTGCTCCACAGTTTTCATGTTCCTTTATTTGTAATGTATCCAAACAAATACTGGCTCACCAACTATTCGCAGGGATGCACAGATGATGCGGTACCAACAGTATACTCAATAAATGAAGAAAAAGTCCAGAAGTCCTGTTTCCTGTACAGAAAGAACAATCCCTTGGCAGTAGAGTGATTGTAGACACCTTGAAGGTTCAGACTGGAATGCACATTCCTTTCAGTTTCCATGATACTGAGGTATTCATGAAACTCATGCAAGACCAGGACACTGTAATAGCCCTCATAACAGTTCGGCCACATAAGCTCTGCCTCAGACTGAGGAGTCATGGTCAATATGGAGTGTTCCTCTCAACAGAAGACCTAGAGATCATACTATTATCTAAAATGTTCAACCTGGCAGTTTGGAGGTTCACTAGCCTTGTTATGGGTTATAGGGCTTCTTGAGGCAGTCCAAGAACAGGGTCATGATCAAGGTTTAAGGCCAAAGATGAAGACTTATTTAAGTATGCCACAGTAAAGGCTCTTATTGTTATGGCTTATGATGCTCCCCAAAACAAGACCTAGAACTCGATCATGGTCTAAAAGTCTCAACTTAGCAGTCAGGAGGTTGACTAGAAAAAGGTCTCGGACCAATGAGGAAGACATATATAACCAGGCCATAGTAATGGCCATTATTACCTTTATGGTGTATAAGGCCTTCAGTACAAAACATACAGTTATGTCATGGTCTGAAACTTTTCAGTCTTTCAGCTTACAGATTTACTAGCCCTTCTATGCATTAGAGGTCTTCCCTACACAGTCCAATAACAGGCTCATGGTCAAGGACTGAAACAGACAGTGAAGACCTATATAATCATGCCATCGTAATGGCCATCTTACCATTATGGCTGATGAGGCCCCCAATACAAGACCTAGAACTCAGTCATAGTCTAAGAGTTTTAACCTAACAGCCTGGAGGTTATCTAGCCCTCAATGGATTAGAGGATTTTTTAATGCAGTCTAAGAACAGGATCACCATCACGGTAGTCTTCCTCCAATCAAGACCTAGACCTGACAACATGGAAGTTTGCCAGTCTCTACTATATGTCCGAGGGCATGTTGATGATGTCTTGAAAACATGGTCACAGTCAAGGTCAGCGAGCATGGAGAAGGCCTATATAAGAATGTGAAAAATCTTTCTGATTTGTGTTGGACAGTGAGGTGGTGACAGGGATCCTTCACTCAAGCAGAGGTTGGAGTAACTACATGATGACGCAGACAAAGGGCTTGGCAAATCCACCTTGGAAGTTCAGGTCCGTTTCTATCTTTGCATTCCTAAAACAACATTTCAAGAGCCTTTAATCAAGAGATACCTTAGGAGCTCCATCAGAGTAAGTCCCTCTGTCATCAAGTCAAGTCCCCATGGGGATCTGTCAGCTTTACTTAATGGTCTAGGTGATCTTTCTCTTTGTCCCTTAGAAAGTGTACTCTATAAATTTCCCTTTTTTCAGGAAGGATATGATGTTTTTTTCCGTTAAAAATGTTTACATGTGCTTAGCAACGGTGTTTATTTACAGGTCGAGGAAGCATTCTGTCCCCCCCGGTCGTGGACAAGAATGCACATGCAAAGGAAAGGCAGTGAAGAGGAGGGGCAGGGATGTGTGTATCGTCAGGCAAGGAGGAAAAGCAGTGAAGAGGACATGCAGGGGGGTTGTGTGTATTGGCAGCGACATGCAGGGATAAGAGGCAGTGAAGAGCGGGGGAGGGTGTATTGGCAGCCACAGGGATGTGTGTATAGGCAGCCACAGGCATGGAGGAGAGGCAGTGAAGAGGATACAATTAGAGATGGGCGAATTGATTCTAACGAAGTGGAATTCGTTTAGAATTTAAGGAAAACTTAGGTTCTGAACGAAGTCGAAGTTTGGAGAACTTTGGGTGAACGAAGTGTGCTTTTGATTGATAAAATGGCTGCGAGCACATGGCATTACATGGGGCAAAGCACTCTGGGAGGAAGAAGGGCATAGCCTGCATGACATGTGCAGAGATGAAGCCAATCAGAGATGGGCGGGATTCTGTGACGTCACCGCACTATCTAAGTCCGGGCGCGACGCTGGGAGCTCACACTTGTAATAGCTCTTACTGAAGAACTGATTTTTATACAGCGCTTTTTTGGGGGGGTATCTCAGCTTGTCTCAGAGACTGCTTCTCTTAACGTTCTATTTCTGATTTTGTGGGGTATTGGATCTGAAGTCCAGTGTGCGTCCAATGCAGCTGCATATACATTTTAATGCTATCTGCTCACAGCACATTGAATATCCAAGGGGGATCTAAACCTGTTCCTGTTGTAATCATTTAAAGAAACAGCGTTTTTACAATACAAATACCACTTCATTTTTGGCTGCTCAATTCTTTTGCACAATTTACATCCAAATTACATTAAGCGTTGTTCTGCTGTTGTGGTGACTAAAAGAAACCGTCTTTTTCACCGCCAAAAAATACATTTTTCCTGTAGCCTAATTCACAAGCGAAGGGTTAATTATAATTTTTTCTCTTGTTGAGTAGCGTAAAAAAACACGCCATTGTAACACGCTACAAAGCTCGTAGTTTTGTGGTTGCTCAATTGTTTGGCGCAATTTCCCATCCAGGGTTTTAAAATTAAGCGTTGTTTTTTCCGCTGTGGTGACTAAAATAAACAGTCTTTCAACCCCCAAAAAAATAAATTTTCCTGAGCATAATTCACAAGCGAAGGTTAATTACAATTTTTTTCTCTTGTTTGTGTAGCGTAAAAACACGCCATTTAACACGCTACAAAGCTCGTAGTTTGTGGTTGCTCCCAATTTTTTGGGCACAATTTACATCCAGGGGTTAATTAAGCGTTGTTCGCTGTTGTACCAGTAAAAGAAACTTTGTTTTTTCACCGCCACAGAAGACATTCTGTAGCATAATTCATATCCAAGGTTAATTAAGCCTGTTTGTGCTTTTATATTCAGTAAAATACACAGAGTTTTTTAAAGGGCACATACAATTCAATTTTTTCCTGCCCATTTGTGGAGCGTAATTTTATACCCAAAAGGGTTACCCAAGCTTCTTAGGGGGTTTCATTTGGAGTCAAATACAGGTGTGGTATTATCATATACAGATATCTTTATAAAAACAGTGTCTGTACATTTTAGATGAAACATTATGTAAAGACAGAGAGGTGGCAGGCTCATCACCTTCGAGTGGCAGAGGCCACAAACATTCCATGCAGGTCGCAGCAACAGCAAGGGGACGTCGTGCAGCAGGGGTACACTCAGTGAGGCCACAACTGCCGCTGTCATCTAGCGGCCGTGTGTTGTCTCACAACCCAAGGGTTTCTTTGAATGGTTAGACTTAGGTCAATCCACTTCCCTCCAGATGACATCTGACAACCCCAGCCACAGATTTTTGGTGGAACGTCGACACAACCTCTAAGTGTGTGCATGGCCTGGTAGTGGGGTATCACGGCCTCACCGTCCTCAACCCGCGCCTCTGCCCATCCATTTCCCATCACCAGAGATCTACTATGTGGTCTGGTGCTAAGCGCCACTATTATAGCGAGGATGAACAATTTGAGGAGGCAGTCAGCTGCTTTGTGGCAGCGAAGAAAATGGTGCCAATATCCCCTGATTCTTGCAGTAGGCGATCAAAGTATAGATGTATTTGAGAGTGGCATTGAGGTCATGTATGTGAGGTGTCATAGCCTCCTCATACCAAGACCGTGGATGATGAGCAAGCAGATACGATGAAACACAAATACTGTAGATGATAGATGTACCGACCGCCACAATGTGGGATCCGGGTGAGGCAAGGGCATCTATCATTTGTCCGTAGAAGAGGGCGACAGCTTGCGGCAGGGCAGCGGCGCAAGCCAGCAAGTTGTGGGTTGTTGGCCTGTGAGTCAGCAGGATACGCAGCAGTGTGAGGATTGGGATCCAGGTCGTGGACCACGTAGGTAAGAAACCCGCTTCGTCAGGCCCAATAAAGAAACGTGCAACATGGGCTGAGCGAGTCAGCGTGGCAGTATTCACTCAGGTGCAGTGTGCGTTGGCGGTAAATATCCATACTCCGGTGTGGCATTTTATTTGGCTAAGACACCGAGGAGCCGAATATGGGTATATGTAGAAACTGTAAGTCAGAAAATTGAAGCGTTAGGCCGGAAGCAAACGTTGGTCAACCACGGCCCTGCGACAACACATGCAGCATCACCATCCGGTGGCCCTGGAGAAACGTGGCTCAGATGTGGTGGTCCACCATCCTGCCTCCGCATCATGCAGCAGCAGTGCCCAGTGGCACGCATGCCAATTGCCAGTCCCAGTCAAAGGCCCTCCACCACCTTTTCTGCAGAAGGGAGATGTTTTCTCTATTGACAATCATCTCCCGTTTCCAGACACTCCTAGCTCCTCGCTACTCCATCGGCACCACAGATCGATCAGTAGAGGCGATTGCAAAGAGACAACAGTAAGGCGTCCAACCATCCTAAGGTGCGAGAAGCTGAACCTTTGCTCCAGTCCAGTATGGTTGGTGCGCAGTCACCCTTTTTCCAAAATGTAGACTCATACACCGTTCAGCAGAACTAATGGCATGATCCTAGCCGAGATGGAGCGATTCCAAGCTGTAATTTCTTTTCCAAAAAGGCATTACCAGCAGTTCATACCAAATTGTAGAACAGAAGATGGGGCCCGAGTCCTTGAGCTTAACGGTTTGGGTTCCAAGTGCACGGCAGCGCGGACCTCTGGAGCTGTAACTACGGTCAGGGCCATGTACAAGTCCTTTACTGTGCCCACTGGGTTGAATGTGCTTCCTGCCCAAGGGCACACCAACAACTTGGATCATGAGACGGGCTTTCCCTCCTCCACATAGTCAAAGCTGCGGCTACCTGCGCCAATGTCCGCCCAACCCTCCTCCTCCAACCACCAGCCACCATACTACAGGCCTCCACAAGATACTACTTGCTACATCATACCACACGTGTAGGAGCACAGCGTGTGTCACGCAGTTCTACCCCTGGCTTGCCTTGGCGAACAAAGTCTACACAGGGGATGAACTTGCTCCGCTTCATGCAGCAAGAAAATCGTGTGGTGGCATTCCTCCGCGCTACAACTGCAAATCGGAACATGGTGACGGGACCATGGGAGTCACATAGGTGTCCGCAGCTGCACCGAAGTAAAAGGATTGGTCCATGCGCCCTTTGCATTGGTGCACGTGTTCAAATCTGTTGTGAAAAGGTTCCTGAAGTCTACGCACCGATCTCAGAAGATTCGTGAGAAATGGCCAGGAAACTGTGCGATCAGCTCATCCATTCCTACACAGGCAGGAAACACCCTCCTCGATTGCAGCACAGAACGGCCCTCCCCCAACACCACTCCTGATAATGCATTTTTCCACCCGTTGGTAATCCAGCCTGCACATGTTGTACCGACTTATGAAACAGAGAAATGCCATAAACGATTTTTTGATGATGCCAGGCGGACAGGAGTACTCCTGATTAACTTTGATGTCAGCCAGTGGCAGCTCATTGCGAGACACATGCCTTTTGTTTGAGGCCATTCGAGGGAGTGCCACGTTTTAATTGCATGTTTCTCAGGACTACGGGATGAATAAGGTCAATCAACTGCATCATGTCCTTAAACAGTATGCTGAAAAATCTCTGTCTGGGCAGGGGAACTGGAGACGTGGCGACTACATCTCGAGGCCCACATGAGTGAGGTGGGGAGCTGAAATGAGGAGAGGAGACTTGGAGCAGAAGCATGTCTGGTGAAAATGAGTGGATTTTCTAACTACCCAGGAGACCAAGAGAGTAGGAGCAGAGCAGCAGAGAGGTAGAATGGAGATGAGGAATACGAGGCAGATAACCCGCAAGTACCGTGGCAGTATACAGGGAGATGATGCAGGAGCCCCTCGGATTCCACTTGTTGGCAGATGGGCCCGCAGTCATCTTAATTGCCTGGCTATGACAGCCGAATAGTCAGCATGCCGGCAGAGGGGATGACTTCTGGCTCTCCACCTCTTATTGGAACCCCTCGCTAACCGGTCCAGAATGGAGCCTTTTACCAGCAATTTAGAGGGAGGACAAACTCAAATACTATAGGGAAATTTCCACCGTAATCAGTTGGCCGCTGCCTATGTGCGGCAACGTCCAGTCACCATCCTCAGAAGTTCTCAGACCGGGGGGTTCTTCAGCCTCACGTACTACTGCCGCGCGGGCTGCTGTGGAAGGTGGGTGAGGGTCGGAGCAGTAACCAGCTCCATCAGCAGCAAACCAAAGTCCTGGAGTCACTGATGAGCAGCTTCCTCAACCCCTCCTAGTGGATGTAGGCAGGTACCAGCAGCGCATAAGCAGTCAGGACCTGGAGCAGACCCTAAACCGAACAGGTTGGTGGCCTACTTGGAAAGCACTCTGCCACCCCAGTTAGAAGATCCGCTGGACTACTGGGCAGCCAAACTGGATGTGTGGCCGCAACTTGCCGAGTTTGCAGTGGAGAAGCTGTCCTGCCCGGCCAGTAGTGTGGCATCAAGAGGGGTGTTCATTTCACGGGGCCATCGTTACCCCAAGGAGAACCCGCTTGTCAACAGAAATGTGGAACGTCTGACCTTTGTCAAGATGAATCAGGCGTGGATCGCCCATGATTTCCACACCCCCAATCCCTTTAGGCGTCAGACTAATCAGCCATGTTTGCCTCCCCCCAAACTGTGAGAAATGAGTCTGGGTTTCCCAAACTACCTGCCTCAGCCACTATTCTGATGCCTCCACTCGCCTGATGCCACACATCTGCTGACATTTTTCACCATCTGCCACCAACCATCTTTACCAGGACTGGTATTTGCCCCCCCACCTCCACACTCTGTCATTGTGCCAAACTTTATGCCCTCATGCTGCGCTGCTGATGCTGTTTGCCGTGCCCCTCCACACTGTGTCATTGTGCCACTCTCTGACCTAATGCTGTTGGCTCCTGCCGCCGTCACCTTCCACTCTCTGTTATTGTGCCACTCTGTGGCCTACTCCTGTTTTTTGGCCACCCCGAATGTCATTTTGCCACTGTCTGACCTCATTGATGCTGCCACCTGTCACCTCCTCTCTCTGTCTTGTGCCACTCTGTGGTAAAACTCCAGTTTTTGCCACCTCCGAATGTCATTGTGCCACTTCTTGACCTCATGCTGCGCTGTGGCTGCTGCCGTGACCTCCACACTGTGTCCTTGTGCCACTCTGTGGCTACTCCTTTTTTGCCACCTCCAAATGTCATTGTGCCACGTCTGACCTCATGCTGCTGCCGCCATCACCTCCACTCTCTGTCATTGTCCCACTCTGTGGCCTACTCCTGTTTTTGCCACCCCATAATGTCTTTGTGCCACTGTCTGACCTCAGCTGCTGCTGCCGGTGACCTCCACATGTGTCATTGTGCCACTCTGTGGCCTACTCCAGTTTTTGCCACCTCCAGAATTTCATTGTGCCACTGTCTGACCTCATACTGCTGCCGCCATCACCACCACTCTCTGTCATTGTGTCACTCTGTGGTCCACTCCTGTTTTTGCCACCTCCAGAATGTCATTGTGCCACTGCCCTGACCTCATGCTGCTGCTGTGGCTGCTGCCGTGACCTCCACACTGTGTCATTGTGCCACTCTGTGGTCTACTCCTGTTTTTGCCACCTCCAGAATGTCATTGTGCTGCTGTCTGTCCTCATGCTGCTGTGGCTGCCGCCATCACCTCCACACTCTGTCACTAATGTTGCCACCTGAGCTCTCAGCTTGTTTTTTTTCCAGGTTTCGCTGGCATGACTTTATCAGGCAACATTCCCGCTTCGTTTTTTGGTCATTTTTTGCCCTATAAGTCCCCAGGGAATTTTATAGTGAAGCGATTCTAAGAGCGGCGGCAGTCATGGGCGTGTCATACTAAAACACCAGAGTGTATGAAGACCAAACCCAGCTCCCGCTGCATATTTAAGCATGGCACAACATTCTACAGCACCCTGCAGGCTCTGTGCAGCCTGGAAATAGCTGTTTTTTAACGTATTTCGTCCCGAAGTAATTCGGAACAATGTTAATTTTTGTCGGGAAATTCGGTGAAGTGAGCGAACCGAATTTTGAGAAATTCGCCCATCTCTGATTATGTGGTGCGCCACGCCCCCAGAACGCCCCTTCATGTTAGGCACATTAAAAAGTGGTGAGTTTTGCAAACAATGCACCTAACACATTCGTTTGCCGCGTTATACATCTCTGCCCACTTTTGGCGCATTTTACACCAGAAAAGGTTGAAAAACACCGATCATACATGTCTCCCTTTTTTTCAAAAGGCTGGGCATCATAAGAAGCTAAAATGAAAGACTTTATCTGCCTTACTTCATAACTGTGTGGGATGTTGGATGTAATCAAGTTTATAAAAGCAATTAAAGAATTACTGAGTGTGTGGGCTTTAGTAAAGGGAAAATAAATATCATATTACACATGGACAAATAGCTTAGATATGCATGAATGTGGGCTTGGTGTTCCTTGTCTTCATCCTCATTGAAATTCTGTCAAAATGATGAATTCATGTTGTGCCATTTTCGTTTCTGGTTTCACTGCTTGTCACAAGAATGAGTTATCAGAATTTATGTCCGGTAACTTCAATGAAATACAGTTGTGTGTTGTTCTTCTTTGATCATTCAGTACTTGAATGGTTTAGACTGATCTACCCTTTCCCACATGTAAGTGAGCCTGTGAATAAAGAACAGTAGAGACATATCCTACTAAGTTCAATAAAGAATATTGAAGAGGTCAGGATGGCAGAGAACTCTACTGCAGAGAATTATACAGCTTCATGGATTGAATAAAATCTTGTCATCCAGCATCTTTTTTTATATGGCACACAATTCAAGTAAACAGAGAGGGGGCAATTTTAAATTAACCGGTAGCCATGCTGCTGGATGCTGTGCCAGGCTGACAAGAATTTTGTACAAGTCAATGAGAAATAAGAAAAACGTGTTTTCAGTAGCTTACAAGAATTTCATACGCACAGCAGTTATAACCTAAATATGAAATAAACACACTCTTAAAGTTTTCTCGGTTCCTCAAAAAAATATTTTTAATCCGTAGAAATGCACAACTTGTTGCTAGTAGCATCAGACTCAAATATGTACTGCATAAATAAATAATCAATGAACCTTACCTTTAAATACACTGGCGAAGAAATAGGGGTATGTACAGTGGGTGTAGAGGCACTAATTTGGTTAGGTCATCAAGTTTCTGGAATTAGAATGTTCTTGTTCAAGGTTCTCACAACTCCCTGAAGATGGGCAGTGGATCCAATGGTTCAGACACAGGTTTTAGTGTAAAACCATACTGGAAAGTCTAAGGAACCCCTTTGGTTTTCATCCTTTAGGAATCTGCTCTTTGCTGAACGGGACTCCCAGGTCACTACCCATGGCATTGTCTCTTGCAGTGACAGATGATGTCCAGGTGCAGTACCAAGGGAGCAGATTGGAGGTTTAATAAGACAAGGCAAAAGTCTTGGCAGGTGGAGTTCTTTCATGGTCAGAGACAAAACCAGAAGTTAGGATAGGCAACAGACAGTGTGAGAAGAAGTCAAGTCATGGTCAATAGCAGGAATCAACACCAGAAGTAACCAAAAAAGATCAGGAGCAAATGTTTCTTAGAGCCAATGGAGATCAATGGTAGGTGGAAGAGCAGATTAGTGGCAAGCACTGGACATTTAAAACACATCGGACCAGAATGCATGTGCTAGGCAGCCGCAGACGACAGGAAGGACCAGGAAAGCTGACAAGGGAGGTATTTCTAAGGCACTTCAAAAATTTATTTATTGGTAACCTGTACATTTCATCCTAAACTATGGACGACATGTATGAACATTGGAGCTGACAGGCCCGCTCTAAATAGCCTTAAGGTAGTGTAGAATGCGCCAGAATGTACAAACCTGTTCTTCTGCAGGTTATACATACAGGCGCATGGTAGTGCCAATACGACAAGTTTGGCTCAATCAGACCACCTTTGACCTGGTCTGGCTGTTCTAACTGCTCTGCGCCTAGGTTTGGCGTCAAAGAATCATAAATGTGTCTAATTCTTTGAATGTGGTGTGAAGCCCCCAGAATGCCACATATTTTTGGCGCATTAAAAAGTGTCATACAGGAACTTATCATGCCAAAGTTTTTGGATGCGACTGTTCATACACCTATAGAACAGGTCTACTGCAGCCTTTTGGAGCCAGAAAACTGACGCAGCCCCATTCATACATGTCGCCATGTGTGTACACTAAGGCATTAGAGAAACAATAAAACTTAGAAGCCACAATGTAAAACCACAAAGAGGGTGGTTTTTAGTCATATTGTGCCTTTTTCACACGAGTTACTATGGATTTAAAGGGGTTGTCCACCATCCCTTTTTTAAGTAAAAGTATGCTGCTGCATAAACTCATAATTACCACTATACTGTTGTGTTGCAGCTCCTGGTGATCAGCCTGTGCACACTGCAACTGCTGGTAGACTGTGACATTGCCTGACATCGCTATCGTAAGCCTTCACTTTTGAAAGTCGACATCAGGCTATATCATTAGAACACTGCAGCCAGTCAGTTATAAAAGACCCGGGGAGAGAAGCAGCAGCATCGGTGGAGGTAAGTATAGAGATGAGAATGGTCTTTTTATTTTCTTACAACTGTACAGCAGGCTTCTACTTAAACATGGGAAGGAGGTGGACAGCCTCTTTAAGGGAGGGTTTATGTGGAAGAGTCATTGCTTTTTTACATTTTTATACTATATTTGAATAAACAAACACATTTTGTTATACCTCTAGTGCCCTGAAAGCTTGTTGTTTCTTTATCTACATGTATTTGGTGGAACATTGCATCAATTTTTTTTGGTATGACCAATGACTTCAGCTATGAAGGGAATTTAACAAATATTGCACTCCAGTTTTCTGGTTTAAAATAGTCCAAATTTATTTATTAAAACACATTAAAAAAAATGTGACTTTTGAATGTTTTTGCACCCCTATCATTACTTTTAAACAGTGATGTGAAAATGAGGTGCAGCCTCTATTGCCCATTTATGACATAATAATGTGTTAAATAGAAGAAAAAAGGCAAAGCTTACCGCTGTAGAAACCGGTCAAAAAAATCTATTCCCAGCAGGAGGCTGGCAAACACTTCAGTTTGTGGTGCACATACAGTATGTGATTCTCAATAAAGGCAGGGAATCTTACTTTGGCCTTCTTGTGTCTTAGACTTAATAAACCTGCCTCGTGTTTTCATCCAAATAAGAAAGATAAACTGGATAGAGATAAAAGTATCTGATCTTTTCTTCAAGTCAAGGAAAAGTTTGGTCTATTTAGCCTGATAGAGTGTAAATAAATGCCTTACTGGTTCCTGAGTGTATTAAAAGTCCTGCACATCCTGAATTCATACAGTTACCTGGTTAAGCATATACTTTGAAAACCTACTGCTACAGCTCAATCCACAATCACACAGGTTTATGTCTCTCAGTAGGTGTATTCTACAAAGCTCACATCTAACTGGCCTTGGGACACATTCTATACTACTACTAGAATGGAAGCCTTCTGTGTGTCTGTGCCTCTCAATAAAACTGCTTACAGCCCCAACACATTGATAGTCTTTTCAAATCCATGCATATATTTATAACCTAAACTATGAGTATGAACAACCGTATCCAACACTTGTAAGAGAATGTGATTGTGCATCGGTCTAAAGCATGCTTTTACAAAGATATGAATAATGAATACATTTCATGCATTCAGGACATGCTAGCCTTACTTTTTCTACATTTCAGACAAAGAAGCTGCTGAAAACTAATTAAAGGATGGTCCTTACTACACAGATTCATCTCTAAAGCAAGTCCCCCTAGTGGCTAACTGATTGCGATGTGTCCATTACTGACCATACAGAAATTATGTGGTGATTTACATGGTTAGAAGTGTCTTCTTAAAATAAACTGTCTCCTTGCTATGAATAATAGAGGTGAAAACAATTGATCCTTTCTTTATGAAATCCATATTCCATAATAGTGTTCAAAACTGCAAAATATGTACATGCTTAATAAATTCTGTAGATACATGGTCAGTTTCTAGGTAATGTTTTTTCTTTCTTACAAAACATTGCACTCTCCTGTATTCTTCCTGTTCTTTCCATAGCTACTTGCCATTTTCCTTTGTTCTTTTTTCAAGTTCAATTCCCTTTGCTCATGAAACGGTGCTAAACAATACATGGAATTCAGTAAGAAAAAAGGTTGTCCTCTTCTTACAGAAATCAAAACATAAATCATAAAGGATGATGACGCACCAGTCATATTATTAACCTGAGGCAGGCTGTTTTTTATTAGAATAAATGTGCAGCATGACATGGGTTCTGCAGCCCCCTGGATAAAAAAAATTGTAAAAATGTATGTTCCAATATGTTGTTCTTTAACAATAAGAGCAATGCCTTTGTGGAGGGTACAATTCAGATACTTGTTAGGTATGCATTACTCATAATTGATATGTAGAGAGAACAATAAAAACAGAAAAATGTACGTATATGAAAGATTGCACATCTAAAATAAATGAACACAAATTGTTAAAGATGAAAAATGCTAGCTAGCACTCATTCTACGAGTAGCTGAGTTTAGAATAGGCTGGACCACAAAATGTGGGCCATTTATTTATTCACTTTTTGTTTTTGATGTTTTAGAATTGAGGTTGTGCTATAGATTATTTGCTGCCATTATTTATTGTCCATTATGCTGGTGTATTTTTAATTTTTTATTGATAATCATATTTATAGTCAACTAACTCTCTTTCTTTAGATGTGTGAAATATCCCATTATTTCTTGCTATATAATATGGTTTTATATGTCTATGTTTATGTTGATTTTATCTTGTTTGTGGAGTCTGCCTAGTATTTTTCATCATTAACAATTTGGGTGACATGTATGATCGGGCTTTACGCCTGTTTTTTGGCGTATACTGTGCTTCCTGCCCGAATCCTCCCCGCTGCTCGGAACGCAGGGATGTGGTGATAGGCCGCAGCTTCTCCCACTTTCAACTGCGCCCCGCATGAGGGGACGTGCATTGGTGCGGTGTGGGCGCGGTAGGCGTTCGTGCGGGAACCGTCGCACGAAAACCTCCGAGGCATGGTACGATGCGAGTCGGCAAAGCAAGTCGCAATGCATCGCTCCCTCGGCAGCTTCCGACACGGCAGACCGTTTATTTTGTCCTTAAATGCACCGGCAGAGGCGAAGTGAAATGCATGATCGGAAACATGCGAGGAAGCAAGGGATAGAGGAAGAATCGCTACACAAATCACGGCGCTCCGCCCTGCGGCAGAAAGTATAATTCCCGAAAATATCGCCTTTATAAAGCGGAGAACATTTGTCAGAAAAGAGCTGAAACGTGAAAAAAATAAACATAATTATAAAAAAAAAATCACTTTCCTAAACTCTAGAATGGCGCAATATCAAGAATTATGATATTGTCAATTGCCGGGAAATACAGTAATTCAAATTCTGAAAGCATTCTCATTGATCGGCATACACCTGAGCCAATCAGAATAGGAGCGACAGTGAACCATTAAAACCTTTGGGGAAGATTGACCAAATCAGAATCAAGGCGCGACAGTTCAAAATACAGTAAAAAATGGTGAAAAAGCTGGATTTGGCGAGCTAGCGGGGCTATAGGCTATCCCAGCCAATCAAGCGCGAGCTACTCTCCCATTATAGTCTATGGAAGATGGGCATCTCTGAAATCTCGGCGCTCGAGCGCCGTCCGGCATGAAGTATTGTGAAAAAAATTATTTTAATAAATGTAAAAACATTATCAATAAAGAGCCGAACTCCTTCTTACAAATAAAGCAGTTTAAAAACCCGAACAACGCGTTTTGTCACCGAGAACCGCGCTTACATAGGGGAATTGCAATAGAGAGAATTCGCGGAAATACAGTAATCAGAATTGTTTACAGCGCTTCTCATTGGTCGGCATAAACCAGCAATCAGAATAGGAAGCGACAATGTCCCATTATAACCATGGAGGTGATTGAACCAATCAGAGATAGCGAGCGACCATGTCCCCTTATATCCTATGGAGTACAAATTGACCAATCATATTCAAAGGCGGGCCGAGTTAAGAAATACAGTAAAAAATGCAGAAACGAGCTGATCTGTTTAATCGGCGGGGGCTCGCCAGCTTAGCCAATCAAGCGAAGAGCTACTTTCTTGTTAATTCTATGGGGAAAAGAAATTCTGAGCGCTCTCTGTGAAATTGGCAAGTTAAAAGAGGCGCACGTTATTTTGGACCGAATGGTAGAGCGGAGCGACGCTCCTCATGGTTTTCTAATGCCAAGGTCTGAAATAACACTGTACGATGGCCGTTAATCAAATTAATAACACTACAGAAGTTTGTACCCTATTTATATAGAAACGAGATGAGATAATATGGGGGTAAGGAGAAAAAAAATAATTAAATCAATAAATTCATGTTTATTTCTTTATTTTCATTGCACCCATACTATTGAAGCCTTGTGCTAACTAAAATAAAGAAAATAAACATATTTATTAGAGATTTTAAAATTGTTATTTTTCTTACCCCCATGATTATCCTTCGTTTAATCTACACATCGGTACACCTTCTGTAGTGTTATAATTAATTTTCGGCCATGTACAGTTTTATTTCAATTGCATTAGAAAACCCATAGGAAGCGTCGCACGCTCTCCCATTGGTCCAACAATAAACGTCGCCTCTTTTTAACTTAGCCAATCACAGAGCGCGCTCAGAATTTCTTTCCCCATAGGAACTCTATAAGAAAGTAGCTCTCGTCTGATTGGCTAAGCTGGACAAGCCCCCGCCGCTTCAACCAATCCAGCTCGTTTCTGTCATTTTTACTGTATTTTTAACTGTCCCGCCTTTGAATATGATTGGTCAATTGTCTCCTAGGATTATAATGGGACATTGTCCGCTCCTATTCTGATTGGTCAATTCTCCTCCCATAGGTTATATAATTGGACATTGACGCTCCCTATTCTGATTGGCTGGTTTATGCCGACCAATTGAGAATACTTAAACAATTTGAATAACTGGTATTTCCCCAGCAATTCTCTCTATTGCAATTCCTTATGTAGCCGGCTGTCTCGGCTACAAACGCCTTGTTCGGATTTTTAACAGCTTTAGTTTGTAAAGAAGGTCTGCTCTTTATCTGATAATGTTTACATTTAATAAAAATATTGTTTTTTATTAATACTTCATGCCACACGGCCGCAGAGCGCCGAGATTTCAGAGCGCCCATCTCTCCATAGACTATAATGGATAATACTCGCGCCGGATCTGATTGCTGGGAAAGCCAAGCCCCCGCTAGCTCAGCCAATCAGCTCTTTTTTCTGTCTTTTACTGTATTTTGAATTATCCTGCCGTGGATTCCTGAGTGGTCTAAACTTCCCATAGACCTAAATGGGTATCTTTGTCGCTCCTATTCTGATTGGCTGAGCTAGCCAAGTCCCTTGGTAGCTAACCTGTCTCAGCTCTTTTCAGCATTTTTACTGTGATTTTGTAACTATCCCGCCGTGTGAATTCTGATTGTCTAAACTTCCCCATATGTTTTAATGGTTTCATTGTTTGCTCCTATTCTGGATTGGCCGGTTTATGCCGACCAATCAATAGCTTCCTGATTTTGATTTCTGTATTTCCCCGGCAATTTCCAATATCCTAATTCTTGAATTAGATATTGGAAAGTGATTTTGTTTATGTATTTTTAATTTTTAAGGTTTCAGCTCTTTCCCTGAGAATGTTGAACGCATTTATAAAGGCGATTTTTGAATTCATACCCGCACCGACAACTGTAATTGATTTCTCAGCTGTTTCTCAGCCTGTCCCTCCGCCATCGAACTGTTTTTCGCGGCACGTCCCCGAACGCGCCCATGTCCCCGCACGTGCCTAACACACACACTTGCAAGGCGCAGGGAACTTTTTTGCCACAATGGTAAGAGCGCACCGTGCCCTCTGTACGCGAATCTTAGCGCAGCGCCACACTGTGCCTCGGTCCCGCACTGCGCCCCACACACTGGCCAGGCGAGGGCGGACTTTTCCCCCGCATGTATGACCGCACAACCTCCGGCGCCGAATCATAGGCGCAGCCGCAGCACTGCGCCTCAGTCCCGCACTGCGCATAACACACAGTGGCAAGGAGCGGCGTACTTACTGCTATGTATGAGCGCTCCCCGGCCCCGACATAAATCTGGAGCGTCATATTCCGCCTGGAAACGGCGAAATTGCACCCCGTCCCGGCGAGATTCATACATGTCGCCCATTGTGTTGATTTATTTGGATGTGCAGTCTTTCATACACATACAATTATGTTGCTTTAGAATTTAGGTTGTGTTGTAGATTATTTGGTGTTGTCTACTATTCCTTGTGACCTATTTTGTTGAGGTTCTTATTTTTTTATTGATACTTATATTTATACTTAACTAATTCTCTTTCTTTCCACATGTGGTGTTTCATCTATCCTTTTTTATAGGATGGAGTTGGGTATGTCTGTTTGTTTTTATTTGATTGTAACTTGCTTGTGAAGTTTGTCTAGTGTTTTTTGACCCTTAATAAAGTTTATTAAATTTTTTGTGATGTACAATGTCTCGTACATGTAAGCTCATTTTTCTTGTGTTAAATGTTTCATTATTGATACATGTTGATTAGCACTGTTTACATATTTTGATAGTGTCCATTGTTTCCTATATTATATGGACAGTACATTCACTTTTATATATTTGCTTGGTGTCACTTATTTACTTCTCTATGTCTGCTGAATAGGAATATTTAAAGCAAACTTCTTAAATCAAAGAGTAGCTTCAAACCCTCTTTTTCCTTCATGTTATCTTTTTTTTACTATGTACAAGACAGATATTTTAAGAAAAAGATATTTCTGAGGATTCTTCAGGCAGGAAAAAGGTAAATTAAGTTCTGCATATAAATGAACAAATTACATTTAAAAGTTTAAAAGATTATTTTTACAAGGTTTTATTATTCTGTGTCTACTGATATGTAAGTAAAGCTTTTTAAAACTTGTTGTGATATTGAGTATGATTATGGTTATTGCTTTATCTCAAAAAAAGGCCTTTTAAAAAGCTTTAAAAAAGTGAAAATAAAATTCTTCCCCTGTAACGGGTGCTTATTGTGTTGAGCATTATTTCACAAAGTTTAAAATCGGCCGTTTTTTTTTATCGAAATTTTTTGATCAGCGATAATTTAGGTTAAAATCTTGCATCATTTTTAAGTGAGCCTTTTTCGCGTTTCCTGTTTTTTGGGGCCAGAAAAACATTACAGAATGGGCAGGGTGAGATGTGTGTGCGACGTCAGACGGGGATGTGTAGGGTTGCGTTTGGGCGGGAAAAAAACACAGACCTCTTTTTTTACATAGAACAGTTTTCCCTGTTATGTCAGTGTTTTCTCGGTCTCATAGCATAGGACTGCGCGTGCCTGTGCCCAACCGCTCAGCAAATTATTCTATTCTTCACAGAGAAAAGCCTACTGTTACTGTGATCCTTTAAATTAGTTAGATCAGAGATTGGAAGATTTTATTAGTTAGGTAGAGAATTTAAAGGAGCATCACCGTTTAAAAGTTACGGGGGGGAGCGGGGGGGGGGGGGGCGGGTAAAACACAGAAAAAGTTCTATATAAATATGAAAAAAATTTCAAGACTTTGTAGACTTTGAAACTGAAATAGCTTTATTATTAACAGTTTTTATTGAAATATTTCCGGGGAATTGGGCAGCCTGAATTTATATTAGGATACAATCTTTTTGTAATGCAGGTCTCTTTGTTAGGTGCAAAACTCCCATTTTATTTAGATAATTTCAATAGGGGTTCTTTTTTATTTTGCCCATTCCAGCTTTTTTGATATAGCCACCTTTCGTTAAATTTAAACCAGCAATTTTGTATCGCACAGGTTATAGGGGCCAAAAATACCTTTTATTATCCGAAAACTTACAGATACGGGTTTTTTAACTTTTGGGGCACTACAGCTTTGTTTATTGAGGCACCTTGCACTTAAAAAGTGAATACAAATTTTGTGTCACCCCAGGTGAAATTTAAAGGTCCCAAAAAAACCCTTTTTTTATAAAAACATTCAGATACGTGTTTTTTTTACTTTGGGGCCTACGCTTTGTTATTCAGGCACCCTTTCATTAAATGTGAATACGCAATTTTTTAGTCACCACATGAATTAAAAAGGGGCCAAAAAATTCCCTTTTTTTATCCGAATACATTACAGATACGTGTTTTTGCCCTTTTGCCAGTCGTTTTGTTGTGAGCACCTTGAGTTAATTTTGAATCCAGCAATTGTGTGTTATCACAGGTGAATTTATGGGCCCAAAAAAAAACCTTTTTTATCCAATACATTACAGATACGTGTTTTTTCACTTTGGCAACTACAGCTTTTTTCATTTAGGCACCTTGCATTAATTGAATACAGCAATTTGTACACCACGGTGAAATTTAAAGGGGCCCAAAAATACCTTTTATTTACTGAAAACTTTCATATAGTTTTTTTTCACTTTTGGTCTTTTGCTGTGGGAAAGCAGTATACTACAGGGCCCTTATAAAAAAATGTTGTTTTAACGACATTTGTTTTCACAATTTTCCAAAGTGGCTCAAGGGGGCATGCTTTGAATTTTTGGGGGGATTTTTTCTGGAATGCAGCATACTAAAAGGGCCCTTTTTAAAAAAAAAGTTGTTTCTAACAGACATTTGTTCTTCCAAAAATTTTCCAAAGTGGCTCAAGGGTCATCTTTGAATTTTTGGGGGATTTTTCTGTGCATGAGCTTACTACAGGGCCCATTATAATAAAATGTTGTTTCAAAAGACATTTGTTCTTCACAATTTCAGAGTGGGTCAAGGGGATGGTGCTGTCAGAAACGGAATAAATTGGACATGTTAATGGACACATATTGCAAAATACTTGTTTTTTCAAGATCTTTAACAGTTTCAATCCCCTTTTTGAGACAACCATTTAAAAACAATTAAAAAAGAAAACAAAGACATGGGGGATTCCACCTATTTTAAAAAAATTTTTTCTAGAATTAAACACTAAAAAACTTGCTGTACAAAATAGTGGTAAAAAAAATTTCCCCTGAATTGTACAAGGGAGGTACGGAAAACTTGACCAGATGTGGTTATTCAGGACATGGGTTGGGGCACGGCAGAAACAAAATACGAGACAATTTCCTCAGCCGTTGAGTAAAATGAGAAAAAGAATGCCCAAAAAAAAGGGCACCTGGTGGAAAAGGAGCTTAACCCCCCGTATTTCCAAGTGAGTCAATTGGTCCCATCATACGGAGGGCAAGCGCTACCAGGACAGGGACAGTATATGTCCAGTGAAACTAAAATGGTGGTTGAAAGACTCCTTTTTCCGGCACTTTATCTGGGGTAATGCAAGGTTTGGGGCTCATGCTGTGGCACCAGGACAGGTATAGTCAATGTCCAGTGAAACTAAAAATGTGTGGTTCAAAGACTCCGTTTTCCCGCACTTTTTAATTTGGTGGTCAGACAGGTTTAATGGTCATACTGCGGTCCAGGACAGGTATAGTCAATGTCCAGTGAAACTAAAATGTTGTTTTATAGACTCCTTTTTCCGCCACTTTTTAATCTGGGGTCATGCAGGTTTGGGGCTCATGCTGTGGCCCAGGACAGGTATAGTCAATGTCCAGTGAAACTAAAATGTTGTGTGAAAGACTCCTTTTTTCCGGAATTTTTAATCTGGGGTCATGCAGGTTTGGGGCTCATGCTGTGGCCCAGGACAGGTATAGTCAATGTCCAGTGAAACTAAAATGGTGGTTCAAAGACTCCTTTTCCCAGCACTTTTTAATTTGGGGGTCAGACAGGTTTAATGGTCATACTGCGGTCCAGGACAGGTATAGTCAATGTCCAGTTCAACTAAAATGGTGGTTGAAAGACTCCTTTTTCCGGCACTTTTTAATCTGGGGTCATGCAGGTTTGGGGCTCATGTGGTGACCCAGGACAGGTATAGTCAATGTCCAGTCAAAGCTAAAATGGTGGTTCAAAGACTCCATTCCCGTCACTTTTTAATTTGGTGGGTCAGACAGGTTTAATGGTCATACTGCGGTCCAGGACAGGTATAGTCAATGTCCAGTGAACTAAAATGTTGTTTTTTATAGACTCCTTTTGCCGCCACTTTTTAATCTGGGGTCATGCAGGTTTGGGCATGCTGTGCCCAGGACAGGTTAGTCAATGTCCAGTGAACAAAATGTTGTGTGTTAATACTCCTTTTCTCCGGCACTTTTAATCTGGGGATCATGCAGGTTTGGGCTCATGCTCGTGGCCCAGGACGGTATAGTCAATGTCCATGAAACTAAAATGTGTTAAAGACTCTTGTTCCCAGCACATTTTAATTGGTGGTCAGACAGGTTAATGTCATACTGCAGGTCCAGGACAGTATAGTCAATGTCAGTAACTATAATGGTGGTGAAAGACCCTTTTTCGGCACTTTTAATCTGGGGTCATGCAGGTTTGGGCTCATGCTGTGGACCAGGACAGGATATAGTCAAAGCCATGAAACTAAAAATTGGTTTTCAACACTCCGTTTCCGTCACTTTTTATTTGTGGTCGACAGGTTAAGCGTCAATACGCGGTCCAGACAGTATAGTCAATGTCAGTGAAACAAAATGTTGTTTATGACTCCTTTTCCGCCACTTTTTAATCTGGGTCATGCAGGTTTGGGGGTTTATGCCCGTGGCCCAGAGGTATAGCAAGCCAGTGAAAAAAAAATGTTGTTTGAAAGATCCTTTTTCCGGCACTTTTAAATTTGGGGCATCAGGTTTGGGGCTCATGCTGTGGCCCAGGACGGTTTCAACCAATGAAACTAAAATGGGGTTCAAAGACTCCTTTTCCACACTTTTTTTAATTTGGTGGCAGACAGGTTTAATGGTCATACTGCGGTCCGGACAGGGATAGTCAATGTCCAGGAAACTAAACATGGGGTTTTAAAAATCCTTTTTCCCCCGGGACTTTTTAAATCTGGGGGTCATGCAGTTTGGGGCTCATGCTGCGTTCCCCGGAAGGGTATTCAATGTCCAGTTAAGTAAATTTATGGTTTTAAATTATACTGCCCTTCTGGCACTTTTTTAAATTTTTTGGGGCATGCAGGTTTAAGGGGCATGCGTGGTGCAAGACAGGGATAGTGAATGGTCTGTGAGTTTTTTTCTGTGGCTTTTATAACCTAAGTGTGTTGCCTTAGATGTAGCACGTATCCATTTACTGTTGTGGATGTTAAATTCCAGCTTCTCCAGCCCTTTTTGGGGTTTGTAAGAATGAAGGTGTTGTTGCTCTCCATAGACTTTAAAGGTCATCGATCTAATCTACCATCGACCGATGTCGATGGCCAACGTAATCACTCAACACTATGCATTATCTATCAAGTAAAGTTTTGCAACATCTGTTTACGAGGCTATGTCTACACAGAAATGTTAAAATACAATCTAAAATCCAATGGCATTTTAACATCGCTGGACCATTTTTTTGGTGCAGGTTAGCGCTAAAAACCACGGTCAGCCCCGTATATTAAATATACAGAAATCCCATGGCAATCCTGCGGATGATCCAGCAGGTTTGGAAATCCGCCAGAATCCAACGGATTTTAAAGCCGACCGGACAAAACCTGTGTTGTGTAGACTACAGCACGGATTTTTCATTGTGGTGTTTAGACATAGCCTACGGATGAAGAGTCCAATACAAAAATAGTAACACTCACCCTTCAGGAGATTCTTTTATTTCTTTCTCCAGGATACTGGTATGAATAAGGCTGCCTGCATGGATCAACAGCGGCTTTCCGACTATAATTGCACTCTTTGCCAATCAAGGTTCACGATTCAGCATTTCAAAGCCTTTTACTTTTTTTAAATAAATATAACACACATACAGAGAACTTCTGTTTATGGCATCAGCTGATGCGTTTCTGACTCTAACTGAGCCCTTGATCGTAGCTACTGGTTACGTCTACAACACCCAGTTTTAAGTAAAAATCCACCAATCACAGTGTGAATTTAAAAAAACTATATATACCACTATATTATTCTAACATAGGTTTAAATATATGGTACATTTATATAGCTTCACATTTTAGTATATATACTATAAATAATTCCGATAATTTAATCCTATTGGGAATCTAATTTGTAGTTCCAAAATACAGTGAGCCTCTCTCACCCTAACTCCTAAAAGGCACATAGGAATTTTTGAAAAAGCATTTCTGCTATTTAGGATTAGTGATGAGCGATTACGTTGACTATCGTCATCGGGTCGATAACGGCAATAACCAATAAGATATTTAATGGTCGATGATAGATTATCACCAATGACCATTAAAGCCTATGGGAAAGCAACAACACCTTCATTCTTACACCCAAACAGGGCTGGAGAAGCTGGAATAAACATCCACAACAGTCAAATGGATACGTGTACATCTTAGGCAACACACTTAGGTTTTAAAAAACCCCAGAAAAAAACTCCAGACCATTCACTATCCCTGTCTTGCAAACCCCAGCATGACCCTTAAACCTGCATGACCCACTAAATTAAAAGTCCAGAAGGCAGTATGATTTGAACCCCCATCTTACTTGAACTTGACATTGAATATCCCTGTCCTGGAACGCAGCATGAGCCCCAAACCTGCATGACCCCCAGATTTAAAAGGTGTCAGAAAAAGGAGTCTTTCAACCACCATTTAGTTGAACTGGACATTGACTATACCTGTCCTGTACCACAGTATGACCATTAAACCCGTCTGACCCACAGATTAAAAAAGTGCCGGAAAAAGGAGATTTTCAACCACCCATTTTAGTTCACTGACATTGATATACCGTCCCCGGGCCACAGCATAATCTACCATCGACCATCGACTATCTTGTCGATGATGGTCGACTATCGACCATCGACCGATGTCGATGGCCAACGTACTCGCTCAACACTATGCATTTATCTATCAAGTTAAGTTTTGCAACATCTGTTTACGAGGCTATGTCTACTCAGAAATGTTAAAATACAATCCAAAATCCGATGGCATTTTAACATCGCTGGACCATTTTTTTGGTGCAGGTTAGCGATAAAAACCACGGTCAGTTTTTGGATTTGCTGTCAGCCCCGGAAATTAAATATACAGAAATCCCATGGCAATCCTGCGGATGATCAGCAGGTTTGGAAATCGCCAGTAATCAACGGATTTTAAAGCCGAACCGAACAAAACCATGTGTTGTGTAGATACTCAGGCTAGATTTTAAAGTGCGGAAAAAGGAGTTTTTCAACCACCATTTTAGTGAAATGGACACTTGAATATACCTGTCTCCTGGGCCCTGACATGAGCCCCAAACCTGCATAACCCCCAGATTTTAAAGAAGTGCTGGAAAAGGAGTCTTTCAACACCAGTTTTAGTTGAACTGGACATAGGTCTATCCCTGTCCTGAGACCGCAGTATGGACCACTTTAATAATAAATGACCCACAGATTAAAAAGTGCCGGAAAAAGGTGTCTTTTCAACCACATTATAGTCTTCACTGGAAACATATACTGTCCCTGTCCTGGGTTAGCGCTTGCCCTACGTATGAGTGGGACCAATTGAGTTCACTTGGAAATACCTGGTGGTTATCGCTCCTGTTCCACACAGGTGTCTTTTCTTGGCATTCTTTTTCTCATTTTTACTCAAACGTGTGGAGGAAATTGTCTCTGTACTTTGTTCTCTGTACGTGCTCCATTACTCTATGTCTCTGAATAACCTACATCTGGTCAAGTTTCCTGTACCTCCCTTGTACATTCAGAGGAATTTTTTTCCAGCTATTTTTGTAACATGCAAGTTTTTTTGTAGTTTAATTCTAGATAAACAATTTTTAATATAGGATGGTATCCCAACCATGTCTTTGTTTTCTTTTTTTAATTGTATTTAAATAGGTGTCTCAATACAGGGATTGATAGACTATGTTAAAGATCTTGCAAATAATAATTCATTTGCAATATGTGTCCATTAAACTGTGTCCTACATATTACCTGTTTTCTGACAGGCACATCACACTTGAGCCACTCTTGACAATTGTGAAGAACAAATGTCTGTTAGAAACATCAGAATTTTTTTTAAGAGAGACCTGTAGTATAGTGCTTGTCAGCAAATGCCCCAAAAATCAAAAACATGGACCCATGAGCAACTTTTGACAATTGTGAGAACAAATGTACTGTTAGTAACATACATTTTTTATAATGGGACCTGTAGTAAATAGCTGCATGTCACAGCAAAAATGTCCCCCCAAAAATTCAAAAGTATGACCCTTGAGCACTTTGGACAATTGTGAAGAACAAATGTCTGTTTGAAACAACATTTTTTTTTATAATAGGAACTAGTAGTATAGCTGCATGTCACAGACAAAAATGCCCCCAAAAAAATTCAAAACATGACCCTTGAGCAACTTTTTGACAATTGTGAAGAACAAATGTCTGTTAGAAACAAAATTTTTTAGAATAGGACCTGTTGTTATTGCTGCCATTTCTAAGCAGCATGACCCAAAAATTATTAAAAATTAATTCTCAGGCACTCTTAAAAATGTGTGGGAGAAATGCCACTTAGAAGCCACTATTTCTGTTCAAAGGATCACATGATTATTGCTGTTTCTCACAGCAACCATGATACCAAAAAATTATAAATAGTGATTCTCAGCCACTATTAAAAATTGTGAGGGAAGAAGTCGCCACTTAAAAGACAACAGTTTTCGGGTCAAAGGACACATGATATTGTTGTTATTCACAGAGACATTGAACACATATATAAGGTTATATTGACTTCCTCATGCCACTTTTATAATAAATTTGGTGTTGGGAGAAATGGACTTTTGAAGCCTCATTTTCTAGTTCCAATGGACCTTTTATTATAGCATGTATCTCACAGCTTCATATACGATATACACGGGTACAATGCGAAAACTCATAACTAGATTAAAGTGAGTAAATGGAAACGGTGTTGTCCAATGAAACTTTGCTGTCTTTTACAGTCTCCTCCAACACCACAACCAACCCCCAAGACAATAAACCAGAAATTGGAACTGTTGAGAAAAAGAAGGAATAAAAAATCTGCAGTTAAGAAATGATCATTTAAAAAAAAAGTTTTCAATGGTGGAGGAACCATTTCTGTTTGAAGAGGAATGGAAAGTAGACGGCAACTAATCGGTGACCTCGGCAATTGGGGCAACACTCATCATCAGAGGATCCATGCTGATTCATCTTGATGAAAGTCAATACGATCCACATTTTCTGTGGAAAGTCGGATGAGTTTGTATGTAATGACTCCGTCCAGCTGTAGCTGAAGGTCCGCTCATATATTGGACGCTGGCTGCTGGGCAGGGACAACACCTCTATGGCGTGGCGAGCGAGCTCGGGCCATTCGATCCATTTGGATTACCAGAAGTCTATTAGTGGTCCCAGGAACACATACATAAACCAATCGGTGTTGAGATCGCAGATGTCGTCGCTCCATGATCCTTAAGCTAGGTCTCTGTGTGTTGGATTGGTGCCCTGCAGGCATGCGTTGGTGAGGTGGTAAATAAAGATTGCAGAGGTCACCCATTAGGCTCTTCTGACAACTTGCCTGCTGCAGCGGCGGCGGGGGGATACGTGATACTTGGCACTCTACTGCTGTCACGTCTTCTTTTTGCTGTTGATGTTCCACACGTGACAATTTGAGGAACGTGAAGCCAGACGCAATGATGTCTCCAGTTGATTCAATCAGCAGGCTCCTCCATTTCTGCATTTTACTACTCTCTGATTGGGTTGGGAGGAAAGGAAAGTGCTGAGTTTTGTTTTGTTCCGGATCCCAGGAGGGTGGCCACCCCAGTAACTGTTGTTCATTTTATGGATGTAATGCGAGGATTATGTTGGAGCAAATGGATGCATCCAAGCCACTCATGTGCAGATGGATGGAGCATTGGATTTCCAAGCCTCTGGTCGAGGGAATAGCAACTGATCTCTCATCTTCCTCCTCCGCCTCAAATGAATTCGCGCCAACCTCTTCCAAGGCAGGAGAGTCAGTACGTCGGTGTCTAGGAATACCTCCTCCTCTACCCTCCTCACGCTTCCTCAGGCACAGCTTCAACACAGCCTTGACTTGCCTGAGATGATGCACCTGAGAGCTGATGCGCGCCCTCCTGCACTAGCCTGGACCCAGCCACTGCCTAGAATGATACCGATGAAATTGTTGAAACTGTGGGCATTGTGGATTTGGTCGGAGGAAATGCTCCGTGTCCGCATCTAGGTGTCCGTCTCCTCCCTCAGTCGCGGGCGGGACCTGTTGTTTCAGAGTGTCCAACGATCGTTCCAGTACTAAGATCACTCACAATGGTCATGCTGACAACCGGCATTGTCTCCGCAGACTGACCATTTTGGTGGCTTTCTCTCAAAACTGGCAAGGGATGGTTGCAGAGATTTTCACCTGCCTCCAATACATCGGTGGCTCAACACCCCGAGGTCCGCACCGCTGCTTGTCAGGCCATGTGTCTATTCGTACTCCGCAGTAAATGGGCATTGCGCTGCTACCAATCGTGGAGCATTGTGGAGGGTGGAATTCCTGTGTGTTGCCACGTCAACAATGCAGACAGTTGAGGGGAGGCCGAGTGATCTGCAAACGCCAAGCCAGGCGGGACGAAGCCGGGTGCGAACGGACGGCAGTGTGAACTTAGCACTTCGAGCCTTCCTCGCCAGCAGGCAGTCCTAGACCCGGGTAGATCTTTAGAATTTCTGACGACAAGGTTCTATGACATGTGCCAGGCAAGGGATTGTCGCTCCGCCTACAGATCTTAAGGGCGGGCCACAGCTGATTTAGCCTCGTTATATCGCAACAACCACCTTGCCTGGCACAAGGTTCTTGTCACCAAGCCAGCGCTCCGGTCTCGTTGCTGCGGTGAGCCGTCACAGCTCTGACAGTGTGTGTGGACGGTCTCCAAGACAAGATTTTAATTTTTTTAACAACGGCTGGTTTACTTCTGGGCACGTTGATGCCACACCAGAGGACCCTTGGGGGAAAGACCTGCGAACATTCCTGCGGTTTTGAAGACGTTGTCGTCGAGCATGATAGCCACCGTCACCCCCAGAGACATCCACCAGCTCACCCAGCTGAGCTGTAACAAGAGCTAATAGCGGCCATTGGCCTGTGCTTACTAGGACACTTGTATCGGTGGTCCAGATGGGGACTTTCTGGACAACAAGATGCATACATGCGATAGAAATTTTAGATGACACGTTGGGCTGGCCAGGAAGGGACGGCTTTTTGGAAAAAGAAATGCCCTGCCTGCGGCTCTGGGATATTGGGGGCAGGCAAGGGCCATGAACGTGCGGACCCATCTATGTCCACCAGACGGAAAGGCCACATTTCCAAGGCCAAAAGCCTGGCAATACCGACATTAAGGACTTTTGGCTTTGGGATGTTTGGGTTAAAATGTTTCTTCCTGCCTCCCAAACCTGGAATAGGCCAGAAGGCTGGCTGCTAGACTAGCCGCTGTATGGCGTGCAGGTCGTCAAACTTGCGGAAGGAGAAGGGGCTAGAACGGTCTCTGGTGGTGCTGGTGTGTTACTCGCAGCGGGATCGGTGGAGGCTGAAGCAGGAGGCTGATCTCCTGATCATGACTCTGAGAGACATGGGCAGCATGTGGTACACGTTGGTGGTGGCGGAGGAGGAGGCAGGAGGGAGGCGGAGACTAGGGGGTGTGACAGTGGTTGGAGCCCGGCGTCGGTCTGACTTTTTTGGCCAGTGTTGCCTCCATTCTCAACTCATGCTTCGCTGTATGTGACTAGACATGGGTGGTGGTGGTTAAAACACCTAAGGTTCCCTTGCCTCTACTTATGGAGTTTATCGCAAGGCGGCCATATGACATCGCTGGTTGTATCAATAAGGCTTGCTCAAAGAAGGCCCAGGCTGAGAGGTCCTGGACATTTTTGTCGGCCGATAAGCGAGGCGTGGGGTTTCCGCTGATTGTGGATGGCGGAATCATATCAGCGGGATTTCTGCGACCGCCCTCTCCCATTTTTGAGGCAGGGACCCGTACTGACACTACCCTATCGTACTTTCCCTCACTCGTCCGTGACTGAAGCACTCGCAAGCAAATTCTGCTGAAAAGACCACGTTGGATCCGTAATGTCGTCCATCATCATCATCATACCACAGGTGACTTCGTCAGTCTGACATTCTGAATCAGGAGATGCGGGCTACAAGAAGAGGACTGCAAGCGTTGCCCACCGCACCGTGATTTTGCCGATTGACCGGCTTCCTTCTCCTTCCTTGATGGGCATCAGTAAACTGGGGTCAGAGCAGAGGAAAATCATCCTCTTTGGTCTACTTGATCTTTTAACATGCCTTCCGACCCCAACCGCATTTTGTCATCAAAGAGGTCTTCAGAAAATGGATTTTCCGCTTGGTGGTGGCGGAGGAGGAGGCGGAGACAGGGGGTGTGACAGTGGTTGGAGGCCCGGCGTCAGTCTGGCCTTTCTTTTTTTGGCCAAGTGTTGCATCCATTTCAACTTCTTGCATTCGCTGTATGTGTCTAGACTTGTTGGTGGTGGTTAAAAACACTAAGGTTTTGCTCTACTTATGCGTTTACGGCAAAAAGGCGGGCATATGACATCACACTGGGGAAATCAAAGGCTTGCTCAAAGAAGGCCCAGGCTTGAGAGGTCCTGGACATTTTGACGGCGATAAGCGTAGGAGTGCCGCGTTTTCCAGCTGAACGTGGTTGGCGGAATCATATCAGCGGATTTCTGCGAACGCCCCTCTCCCCTTTTTTGGGGGGGAACCGTCTACACTACCCAATGTCTTCCCCCTCGCCCCAGTGATAAACGCTCGCAAGAAATTTGCGGAAAGCCCATTGGATCCGAATTTTCTCATCATCATAAAACAAGGTGACTTCGTGTCCTGACTTTTGCATCCAGGGCTGGGTCGAAGGGGGGACTGAAAGGGCGTTGCCCCCCCGGATTTTTCCCATTGCCCGCTTCCTTTCTTCCTGATGGCTCAGTAACTGGGGCAGACAGAGAAAATCTCCTTTTTGGCCTCTTGATCTTTTAACTCCCTTGCCCCCAACGATTTTGCATCAAAGGGGTTTCAAAATGGATTATCCCATTTGTGGGTCCCAAAGTTGACATTTGGGGTTCATGTTGGGGATGTGATGATGTGATGACGAATTTGTGGCCGTGATGGGGGGACGAGGGGGTAAAACTGCTGGATGCAGGTTGCATTAACACTGAAGAAAGATTTTGGGGACCTGTTGTTACTGAGATTCCAAAGGGGCCCCCCCCCGGATGGGCCTGGGTCCTGCAACGACGATCCCGCTGGCATGATGTTGTCGCCAGCACCTGGAAGGAGCCTTCTCTTCGTACCTCTACCTCCATGGTCCTACACCCCCTCTTTGCTCGTTACCACTGAATTTCCTCCCATGTTAGAAATATAAAATTGAGAAAGTATGGGAAGAGTTTTGGAAAGTCTATTATTAAAAAGACGGCAAAATCACAGCTATTTATCAAACCCTCAAATCAAACAAAATTGCTGGATTCCAAATTTAACTGCAAGGTGGCTCTTTCAACACAGCTGGCCTGCGACAACAGTGAAAAAAACACGTATCTGAAAGTGTTAATTGATAATAAAAGGTATTTTTGGCACCTATTAACTGTGGATGACTACCAAAGTTGCTGGATTCAAATTTAACTGCAAAGTAAGATCTATAAACAAAGCTTGCTGACCAAAGTGAAAAAAACAACCTGTTGAAATGTATACGGATATTAAAGAGGTATTTTTTGGCACCTATCAGGTACACTGTGGTGACTACAAAGTTGCTGGATTCAAATTTAACTCGCAAAGAGATCTATCAACAAAGCTTGACTGACCAAATGTGAAAAAAACAAACTGTCTGAATTGTAAACAGATAATCTAAAAGGTATTTTTTGGCACCTATTCTGTACTCCTGTGTGACTACAAAGTTGCTGGATTCAAATTTAACTGCTTAGTAGATCTATTCAATAAATTGGCTGCGCCAAAGTGAACAAAACACGTATCTGAAATGTATTTGGATTAATAAAGGTATTTTTGACCTTTCTATTCACCGGTGGTGACTACAAAAAATTGCTGTATTCACATTTAAGTGCATGGTGCCTCAATGAACCAAAGCTGTAGTGGCCAAAGTGAAATAAAAAACAAATTCAGAAATGTATTCGGATATTAAAAAGGTATTTTTGGCACTATCAACGTGTGCTGACTACAAATTGTGGATTCTAATTTAACTGCTAGGTTGTATATATCAACAATGTGGTAATCAGGCCAAATTGAAAAAGAACACCTATCTGAATAATGTATACTGATAATATAAGTGGAGTTTTGCACTAACAAAGAGACCTGCGTTACTAGAATAGACTGTGTATCCTAATATAAGTTCCAGGCTGCCAATATCCAGGAAATATTTTCTATAGAAAACTGTTAATAATTAAGCGATTGCTGTGCAATGTCTACCAACTAAAGTCTTGAGTGAAAAATATATCCTGTATTCTTTTAAGAGATTGTCTGTGTTCGGACAGCGGACCCCCTCCGCTCGCCCTGCTTACCCCTCTGTACTTTACAGCGGAAGGTGCTCCTTTAAAAATTCTTCTACACTAAAAAGAAAAAACTACATAAAATCTTAAATCTCTTATGTAACTAAGTGTAAGGATCACAGCTAACAGTAGAGGCTTTCTTGTCGAAGAAATAGAATATTTCGCTGAGCTGTTTGGACACAGGCAGAGCGCACGTCCTACTGCTATGAGAGTGACAGGGACAATGATTCATGATAGGAAGAGTTGTTCTATGTAAAAACGAGGTCATGTGATGTTTTCCAGCCAATCGCAACATACACATACCAGTCATGACGTCGCACACATATCTCACCTGTCTATTCTGTAAGCTGATTGGCTGGCCGCCAAATGACAGGAGAGCGCCGAAAAATGGAGCGATATTAATAGATGATGCACAGATTTTAACATAAATTATCGTGTGATCTAAAAAATCCGATCAACATAAAAACTGTGCCGATTTCAACTTTAATAATCGCTCAACACTATTTAGGATACATGAACATTTTTTGAGGTTCTTAGTTCACATTTTTGATCACAATGCTTAAGCCCACCTCCCAATCTTCAAGGGGACCTCAAATGCAGGTGTGTTCCTACACCAATGTTTCCTCTCTTTAGGGCCTTTTTAGAACTCCATACTTCAGGGAGAAAAGGCACCAGCTACGAAGCACACTGCATTGATTTAAAAGCCTGTGAAACTGGGTGGAGTGCGAAAAACCAACGAGGAGGCAGCCACTCCTCCAAACATAAGCTAGAAAACAATATTTGGCTTTGTACATCTAAAAAAACTTAAATGCAGGTGGGTTCCTATACTGATATTTCAACTCTTTAGGCCTGTTCAGACCTCCAAACATCAGGTCTCCTTGAAGATGTGAAGTAGGGTAAGCAGTTTTGCTAGCATTCTCTCTCGCGTGAATAAAAAACCTCATGATAAATGTTCAAGTATCACCATAAATAGCGCTCTCTCTCTCGCACTCTGCTCTCAAAAATTCCACTCTCGCGATCGCACTTTTGATAGTTTTGTAGTTGATAGTTGTGCTACTAATCTGTGGAAATCTGTATTAATAATGCATACACCCGTTGTGCCCCAAATACCATTAACCAACCACAAAAAAGCTTAATGGATCCTCACCGCTACAAAGCCAAATAATTGTTCTTCTCATCACACCCTAACAACTTTACCCATCTCCTGCTCTTACCCCTTCCCGGTTTCAATACGGTCCTATCACTCAAAACAAAAAATTAAACGATTTAGTGGAACCCACATGTTTTTCTACAAAATGTTTTGTTGCTCCTGATATATTGATTAGTTGGTTATTGATACCCAGGATATGCTATGCAATTCTATGCTTTAATTTGCGTGTGGTTACTCTCAGTGCCCCATTCCTCCACTAGCCCTACACTGCCCATGCATGGGTTCTACTGACTTTAGTACAAGCCCTACCTAAAAAATCTATATCACCCCCTAACCCATTATATTGTTGGAAAATTCCTTACATTGTAAGCCAAATTAGCATATATTACACCTGTTTCTTCCACACAGGAAGAAAACTTTACATGTAAGCCAAGTGTCACTGCTCTTATGCTCTGTCTCAAAGAGGCTAGGAGAAATTTTGTTGCCTATGGCTCTGCCTCTCTTAGCCACACAGGCTAGCACTTGATCTATGATTTCAGCCAGAAATGCATCCTGTCTTAAAAATAGGCAGGTTTTGATAACATATTTTCTTATAGAATTGAAGTTTTCACTATACATGGTAGAGAATACTATTTTTTGTATTTTCTATTTCTTTTGTTTTGTCAAAAGAGACTGTTGTGTGCTGCTTTTAATTTTTTGTTCTGCTTTAAATAGCAATTTTTTTAGTATATCCTCTAGCAGTTAGCTTTTTATTTATGTTATAACCTTTTATTTGTTCAAAGTCTGTGTTATATGTACATGCTCTTCTGGCCCTGATGTATTCTCCTGCAGGAATCACAGCCACAGTATGCAAAGCATGGCAATTATTAGCCTGTAAAATTGTACTCCTATCCATGGGTTTATGGCACAGGGTGGTATATACTTTTCCTAAATTATTATCTCCATGTAAAGTGATATCCAAAAAGGCTATTTAATTTGCTTGTACTTGGCGAGTAAATTTTAGATTGCACTCATTGTGGTAAATAAAATCATAAATGCTGATATGGTCACAGACCAACAACATGTCGTCTATATAGCGCCCATACCAGCATATATGCATTGCAATTGGATTATTCACTTTATAGATGTAATGATATTCTTGCCATGCCATCTATAAATTCGCAATGGAGGGCAGTGATTTAGCTCCTATCGGGCACCCAATAACTGGATATAATATTTCCGATCGAACATGAAATGATTGTTTTGCAATAAAAATTCAACACCTAACAAAATAAACATTTTAGTAGATTGTGAAAAATGACTGTATTTTTCCAAATGAAAGCTTAATGCCTCTAAAGCCAAAGTGTGGGGGGATGCATGAATATAGAGCAGCTACATCACAGCTCAGCCATATATGATTTTTTTTCCGCGAAAAATTTGTAAACATTTGTAACACTTTTGTCCTGTATGTTATGTACACCGGGACTCATTGGTCTAAAATTTGTACATGTGTACCACTCAATTTATTTAGATTTTCTCCCACTGACTGATTAACTGCTATGATGGGTCATAGGTTCTGGGTAAAGGAGTTTTTATGGATTTTTGGTGCACCATAGAAAATGGGTGTTATGGGATTTTTAACTTGTAATTGTTGTTTTAATTTATTTGTTATGGCACCCATTTTTACACCCTCTTTCAGGAGATTACTCAATTTATTTTGCATGATTTTTGTAGGGTCTATGGAAACCTTCCGGCATATTTTTGGTCATTTAGTATTAAATGTACTTGTTTTTTGTATAATGGTGTATCCATGACTACTGTTGCCCCCTTTATCTGCTTTTCTGATTATTAGATTTTTGTTTTTCTTTAGTTCTTTTAGGGCTACATGCTGTTTTACATCTAATTTTTTGGGATGATTAGATTTTTTATTCTTTGTTTTTTTTGTTATAAAGTTTTTTTTAGCATTTGAAATTGATCATAACTTGCATTTTGCCATTTGTTTTGTCTAGTGCTACTAGATTTGGACCCCGTGCTGCTTTCCTCACTCAAATCATACAATATATTTAATGCTCTTTGTTCATCAAATATTAGATTTTGAAATTTGTTTGTATGAGTTATAATATCTTCCTCCCCCTTGTTTTCATACTCATTACAATTTTGCAAGTGTTTTTTCACAGTTAATAAATTTGCAAATCGAATTATGTCCAAAATCATTCCCAAAAGGTCAAATTTCCTTGAGGGTACAAAATTTAAACCCTTTATTAACACTTCTCTTTCTGTGTCCAAGAGTATAGTGGGGGTGAGAACTACGATGTCTTGATTGTCTTCTACACCTTTCGTGGTGTTGCCTGCAGGTATTTTCGAATATTCCCCCTCCCTTGTCCTTCATTTTTTGTATTGTCCTTGTACGTGTTCTTTCCTCCAGTGACACACCCGACTTGGATCCTCGAGAGTCTCTTTGGTCTGTATCAGAAAAATTTACATTTTTTCTTTGTCTGCGTTGAGGATACCTTTGCTTCAGAATTGATTTTGGTGTATATATATCTTTTTCAATGTGCCATGTGTATACTTTGTTGTTTTTATAGTCCTCCACAACACGATTATATTTACGCTTTTTATTTTCCATTACGATATTTCCAAGATTTGTGATGTTTTTTTCCATTCTGTTAAAAAGATGTTCATATTCTGTATGATTTTTATATGTTTATATTTTCACTTTTTGTTTCTCTAGATCTTGTAATTTTTTAGTTTCTGTGGTTGTAATTAGTTTCATCAGTGAGAGTGACCACTCAGATAAAATCGTATTCCACTGGATCATGAATTCTTCTGTGTATTTAAACTAGCGTACTTCCTTAATTATTAGCCCCCTTGGAATGATGTTTTTGTAAGCATATATTTTTTTTAAATGTTATGATCCCTCCAGATCTTTATTTCTTGGATTTTTATTTTCTCCATGGACTGGAATGCCATTTTTGTGTCCGCTGTGGTTTCTGGTTGATCTTCATGTGGTTCCAATAAGTGGGCTAATTTAGTCTCTCTGTCCATATTGTTGTGAAATATATTCACAGATATAGTGTAATATGTGTAAATTTAAAAATAAAACTCTTGTGTTGTTGCAAATATAGAGAGAGAAAGAGAGAGAGAGACTATAATGTTATATAGTATCTCCGTCTTTGCATACTGTGGCTGCAATTCCTTCAGGGCCAGAAGAGCATGTACATATAACACAGACTTTGACAAAGAAAAGGTATACATAAATAAAAAGCTAACTGCTAGAGGATATACCATATATACTCGAGTATAAGCCGAGTTTTTCAGCATACAATGTACTGATAAATACCCCCTCAGCCAGCAGAGATGCTTCAGCTATATACAACTCCTCAGGGAGCGCATATAACTGAAGGCCAAGTACCTGACAGCGTCCGGGCGCTGCCATGGCCGAGGCGCTGTCAGTGATCTCTTCCCCTATTTGCGACTCCTCCAGAGCACATACAAGTGAAGAGATACCACTGCAGAGCAGAGAGCGAGCGCTCTGTGCTCCGCAGTGGACTCTGGGAGTTTCCGGCACAGGTAGCGTGTGTCATCACGCTGCGTGCGCGGCCTGATGACATCACTCGCCTGTGCCGAGAAGACAGAGGAGAGTGCCCGGGAGACGGAGCAGCGGGGAGCCAGGTAAGTGGGGTTTTTTTTGTTTTAAAACCCAGCCTATACCTGCCTATAGCCTGCCTAGGGGACCTATACCTGCCTATACCTGCCTATAGCCTGCCTGGGGGGACCTATACCTGCCTATAACAACCTATACCTGCCTTTAACCTGCCTATAGGGGCTATTACCTGCCTATAACCTGCCTATGAGGACCTATATCTGCCTATAACCTGCCTATGAGGACCTATACCTGCCTATAACATGCCTATGGGGGACATTAAACTGCTTATATATGCCTATAACCTGCCCATGGGGACATTAAACTGCCTATAACCTGGCCTATGGGAGGACATTAAACTGCCTATACCAGCCTATATCTGCCTATGGGGGACATTAAACTGCAAACCCTGCCTATGAGGGACATTAAACTGCCTATACCTGCCTATGGGGGACATTAAACTGCCTATATCTGCCTATGGGGGACATTAAACTGCCTATGTAATTTTTATAGGTATCTATTTTTATTTTTAAAATTCACCAGTAGCCACTACTTTTTTTCCACCCTGGGCTTATACTCGAGTCAATAAGCTTTCCCGTTTTTTGTGGCAAAAGTAGGTGCTTTGGCTTATACTCGGATCAGCTTATACTCAAGTATATATGGTACTAAAAAATTGCTATTTGAAGCAGAACGAAAAATTAAAAACAGCAAACGACAGTCTCTTTTGACAAAATAAGAAAAATCGAAAACACAAACAAATAGTATTCTCTATAATGTATAGTGAAGACTTTAATTCTATAAAAAAAAAAGTCTTTTATCAAAACCTGTCTATATTAAGTCAGGATGCATTTCTGCCTGACATCATATATCAAGGGGTAGCCTGTGTGGCTAAGAGAGGCAAAACCATAAGCAACAAAATGTCTCCTATCCTCTTTGAGACAGAGCATAAGAGCAGGGACACTTGACTTACATATAAGGGTTTCTTCCCGTGTGGAAGAAACAGGTGTAATATATGCTAATTTGGCTTACAATGTAAGGAATTTTCCAACAATCTAATGGGTTAGCGATATAATATGTTATACTTTACTAACTGCAAGACCCATCATGCAGTGTATGCTATAGAATGCACAGAGTGCATCACTACATATATCGGTAGTACCACACATAAAGCATAGAATTGCATAGCATATCCTGGGTATCAATAACCAACGAATCAATATATCAGGAGCAACAAAACATTTTGTAGAAAGACATATGGGTTCCACTAAAACGTTAAGATTTTTTGTAATAGGACCGGTATTGAAACCAAAAAGAGCAGGAGATTGGGAAAATTTATTTGGGGTGATAGAGGAACTACAAACTAGATTCCCCCAGGATTAAAAATATAAGATGGGCGAATCATTCTAATAAGGGAATTCGTTTAGAATTTCAGGAAAACTTCGATTCTGACGAAGTCGAAGTTGTGGGGGTGATTCACAGGAACTAAGCATGTTTTAATTGATAAAATGGCTGCAAGCATATGGGAAAACATGGGCAAGAACTCTGGGAGGGAAAAGGATAGCCTAATAACATGTGCAGAGAGAAGCCAATCAAGACCGCGGAATCTGTGAGGTCCACCGCACTAAATAAGTCTGGATACACGCTGGCAGTTCACATCCTCTCTCTGTGCCATGTTGTAGCTGCTCACCCTGAGCTGAGATCTCACACAAAAGAAGGCGTTACAGCGATTTTTTGGGGGGTGTCACAGCTTTTCTCGAGACTGCTTTTCTACGTTTTAATTTGATTTTGTGGGTTTATGGTTTAAGTTTAGTGTGCCCTCCCAAATTTAACTGCATAACATATTAATACTATTTGCTCGTTTTTGGGGGCACATTGAATATCCAAGGTTAAACTAAGCTGTTTTTGCGGGGAATTCAGTTAAAGAAATAGCGTTTTTTCAATCCAAATACCAGTTAATTTTTGGCTGCTCATTTCTTTTGCGCAATTTATATCCAAGGGCTACTTAAACGTCTTTGTGCTATTGTAGTCAGTAAAAGAAAGGTTTTTTTTAAACGCCAAAGAAGAAATTTTGCTTGTAGCATAATTCATATCTGAAGGTTAATTAAGTGTTTTTCTGCTGTTGTAGTCAGTAAAATGCACGTCGTTTTAACACGCCACATAGCTGTTCATTTTTGGCTGCTCATTTCTTTTGCGCAATTTAGATCCAAGGTTAATTAAGCGTTTTTCTGCTGTTGTTGTCAGTAAAAGAAACAGTGTTTTTCAACGCCAAAGAAGAAATTTTTTTCCTAGCATAATTCATAATCCGAAGTTTTAATTAAGTTTTTTTTTGTCAGGGCTGGGCAGCGCTCGGTTTGCAGGGAGCAAGCGTCTGCAGCAGCTGATCAGCGACCCCAACCTAATAGACAGTCTGCTGGGAGCTTGTGAGTGACAGAGGCCCAGCCACTCTTGACAGGGGGCGTGTCGCACTAGCCAATGGGAGGACCAGAGGCCGCTCCAATCAGCTACAGGGGCGGTATCCGGGAAATATATTTAAACTCCCTGCTAGCGGAGTGCTGCGCCTGTGAAATTTCCTGGCTACCTTATGTTACTTGTGCTTTATATTGTGTTTTGTTTATCCGTATACCAGACCTCGGCTTGTTCTCCTGACCCCAGCTTGTCTTCTGATTTTTTACCTCGCTCCCATTCGTGTTTAACCTCGGCTTGTTTACGTTTATCCCTCTGGTTCTGATTTGTGGCTTTGGCGTTCCCAATTTGTTATTTACCCGGACTGTCTGACTATTCTTCCTCCTGACGGTCCCAGCACTTTTGCAGCGCAGGGACTGTCGCCCAGTTGCCGTCTGCCGCCTAGGGCATTACAAGTTTTTCTGTTGTTGCGTACCGTAAAATACACGTCATTTTAACACGCTACAAAGCTGGTAATTTTTAGTTGCTCATTTCTTTTGCGCAATATATATCCAAGGGTTATTTAAGCGTCTTTCTGCTGTTGTAGTCAGTAAAAGAAACAGTGTTTTTCAACCCGAAGAAGAAATTTTGCCTGCAGCATAATTCATATCCGAAGGTTAATTAAGTGTTTTTCTGCTGTTGTAGTCAGTAAAAGAAACAGTGTTTTTCAATGCCAAAGAAGAAATTTTGCCTGTAGCGCAATTTATATCCGAAGGTTAATAAAGCCTGTTTGCGCTTTTATATTCAGTAAAATACACAGTGTTTTTACACGGCACATACAAGTAAATTTTTCCTGGCCATTTGTGTAGACAATTTATATCCAAGGGTTAACCCCAAACTTGTTACTGGGTTCATTTGAGTCATATATAGGTGTGTATTTATCATATACAGATATCTTCATTAAACAGAGTCTGTATATTTAGAACAAAACAGTATGTCAACAGAGAGGTGGCAGGCTCTTCACATGCGAGTGGCAGTGGACAAACATTATCCTGGAGCAGGCACAGGTCGCAGCACAGTAAGGGGACGTTGCAGCAGGGGTCAAAATCGGGTGAGGCCAGTACTTGCCGTGTCATCTAGCGGCCGTGTGTTGGGCCAGCAACCCAAGGGTTCTTGATTGGTTGACTAGGGTCATCCACTTCCCCCCAATGACATCTGACAACCCAGCCAAGAGTCGGTGGAAACGTCAGACAAAAACCCTTAGTTGGCATGACCCGGGAGAAGGGCAGCGGCCCTCACCTGTCCTCAACCCGCCTCTGTTCCCATCACATTCTATTTGGGTCTGGGCTCAGCGCCCTTATACAGCGGGGATGAACGTTTGAGGAGGAAGTCGAGCATTTTTGGCAACAAAAGGGGTCCATATCCCCTGCTTCTTGCAGTAGACGGCAAAGTATAGATGTGGAGAGGGGCATGGGAGGTAAAGTTGTAGGGTCATCTACTCCAAGCCCTTTGATGAGGATAGCATTTGGATAAAACAAAAATCGTATGAGTAGCTGACCGCACTTGGGAGCCGGGGTGAAGAAAGGGGCTTCATCATTGTCAGGGAAGATGGTGTCAGTTTTGCCCTCGGCAGCAGCGCAGCCGCATGGGTGGTTGGTTTGGTGGAAAAGCAGGGTGCAGCAGTGCGAGGTGGGAGCCAAGGGGGTAAAGGGTAGAAAACCTGCTTTGCGGGCCCAAGAAAGTACGGCACAGGGCCGCGAGGCAGCGGCAGTTTTAGTCACTTTTGGGCGGAGCGTTGGCGGTAAAAAGGGGGGGGTGTGGGGGGGGGTTGGTTTGGGGGGGGGGGGGGGGAGGAGCTAACTTGGACCCCGGCCCCGCGTCAACATATGCAGCGTCACCATCCGGTGGCCTGGGGGAAACATGGCTCAGTTTTGGTATCCATTCTGCCGCAGCAGCAGGCCCAGTGACCCGCTTTCCTTTTCAGCCGCCCAAGGCTCCCCCACCTCTGCAAAAGGGGAGCTGTTTTTTTTAAACCATCTTTCCCCTTGGCCCAAAAACGTCCTTTTCCCCCCCCTACTTCAGGCGCCAGAAATCGTTCAACGGGGGCAATTGCAAAGAAGAAACGTTGGGTAAAACCAAATCCTAAGGAGCAGAAGCTGACCGTGTTTTCCTGCCCAAAAGTTTTTGGGGACTGCAGTCCCCCCCTTTTCCCAAAATGGGGGGACTCGCACCTTTAGAGAATTAATGGCCTGAAACGAGCGAGGGGGAGATTTCCCAAGCCGTAATTTTTTTTAAAAAAAAGGCCCATACATCCCTTCCCCAAATATGTAGAACGAAGGGGGGCCGCCCCTTAAAGCTTATCGTTTTTTCCCAAAAGGTCCCAGGGCCCAGCGGGGAAGCCCTGGAGCTGTAACTACGGTCAGGGCCAGTACATGTCCTTTACGGCCCCCCTGGGTAAATTTGTGCTTCCTGCCCAAAACACCAACAATTTGGGGACAGGAACGCCGTTTTCTTCTCCACTTTTGGTCAAAATGTGGCTCGTGCGCCAATGTCCCCTCCTTTTCCCAAACCACCCCCAACATTCACCCCCAAAAAGTACTGTTCCATCATACCCATTTTGTCGGGCACGCTGTGTCACCAGTTCTACACCTTTTCCCTCGGCGAACGAAGTCAACAGGGGGGGAAACTGCCCCCCCCCGGGGGGGGGGGCGTGGGGGGGGGGGGGGGGGGGGTAATGCAGCAAAAAATTTCGATGTGTGGAAATCTCCCCCGCCAATCCCCCAAATGGGAACCATGGTACGGAAAAAGGGGGAGGAACATGGTGAAACTGCTGCACCAAAAGAGGGTTTGTCCTGCCCCCTGCATGGCACATGTATTCAATCGGGTTTGTAAAAAGGGTTCCTGAATTTCTTCCCCCGTCTTCAGAAGATTCTAAAAATGGCCGGGAAAATGCATGCACTTCACCATTCCTAAAAAGCGGGCCCACCCCTCGTCGATTTGCAGGGGCCCAGAATGGTTTTCCCCCCAACCCACTTGATATGAAATGTTTCCCCCCGTTGGAATTCCAGCCTGCACATTTTTGGGACCGACTGTAGAACAGAAAAGCCCATTAACGATTTTTTGATGCCCAAAGGGCAAAACAGGAGTACTCCCCTGTGTAATTTTGGGGGGAAATTTTCAGCCAGTGGCAGGTCATGCGTGCCCCGCAGTTTGTTTGGGGCCCAATTTGGGGGTGGGCGACGTTTTTTGGGTCATCCCCCAGGACTACGGATGAATAACGTCATTCCTTTGCTTCTTTGTCCTGGAAAAGATGCTGAAAAATCTGTTTTTTGGCGGGGGGACTGGAGACGTGGGGGACAAACATCTCGCGGCCACTTGAGTCCTTTGGGGACTAAACTGGAGGGGAGGGGGAAAACTTTGGGGAGCACAAGCATTGTCTGTTAAAATTGAGGGGTTTTTTTTCTCCCCATTTGACAGGAGAGGAGGAGCAGGAGCAGGGGAGGAGGTAGTTGGAGATGAAAAGGGGGAGGAGATGCCCCGCAAGCACCTTTGGCAATTTTTACAGGGGAGAAGAGGCAGAGGTCCCTCGGAGTCACTTGTGAAGGGGGGGCCCGCAGCATGCGGGATTTCCGGGCTAGTGACAGCCAAAATAGTCACCATCCGGCGGGGGGAGACTTCTGTCTCTCCACCCTTTTGGGACCCCGCCCGGCCCAAAATGGGACCCTTTTCCCCCAAAGCTGTTAGGGGGGGAAAAACTAAAATATATAGGGGAAATCCTCCGTAGCATTTTTGGCCGCTCCCTATGTGGGGCCCCGCCCCTCTCTGACAGGGTCTAAACCGGGAGGTTCCTTGGGGGCTCACGTACCAGGGCCCGGGTGCTCTGTGGGAAGGGGGGGGGGGTAAAAAAGAAAGTCCCTTTTTTTTTTTTCCATCAGCAGAAACCTAAGTTGGAGTCGCTGATGGGGCAGCTTTCCTTTTTTTCCGCCTAGGGAGGAGGGCACTTCCGGCGCAGCAGCAGGCCCTAAGCAGACCCTGAACCAACAGGTGGGGGCCCTTTCTTGGACACACTCTGCCACCCAGTTGGGAAGATCCCCCTGGACTTTTGAGCAGCCAAACTACAGGGTGGCCGCAAATTGGCCGAGTTTGCAGTGGAGAAGTTGTCCCCCGGGGGTTTTTGGCCCAAAAATAAAATGGGTGGCAAAAAAAAAAACAAAAAAAAAAGCGGGGTGGTTCCCTGTTTTCGGCGGGGGGCCCCTAAACCCCCAAAGGTAACCCCCTTTTTCCACCCCCAAAATTTGGGGCGACTTTTACCCCTTTTTCAAGATGAATCAGGCGTGGTCGGCCAGGATTTCCACCCACCCAAAGCCTTAAGGCTCAGATTACATCCCGCCTTCGCCTCACCAAAAAATTTTTAGGGAAAATTTGTTTTGGGTCCCAAAAATAAACCCGCCCAGCCACTATTTTTGATGCCCCCACCGCCTGAAAGCCACACATCTGCGGGCCCGTTTCTCCCTTCCTTTCCCAACCCCCTTTTTTACCCCGGGGCGGTAAATTTCCCACCCACCTCCCCACTGTGTAAATTTTGCCACTCTATGACCTCATGCTGCTGTGCGTTGTTCAGCTGCATCACCTCCACATGTTGGGCATTGTCCCCCCTCTTTGCCTCTGCTTTTTGCTCCTCCGTTTAGCTCCACTCTCAGCATTGTGCCCTTTTTTTTTTTTTTTTTTTTTTTTTTTTTGTGGGCCCACTCCTGTCTTTGCCACCCCCCAGAATTTGGGCTTGTGCCCTGTTGACCTCAGCTGATGCTGCCCGTTGATGCCGTGACCCCCTACACTCTGTCATTGTGGCCCCCTGGGGCTGAAACCCCTTTTCTGCGGGTGTTTTTTCCTGCCGTGAAATTTTTTCCCAAAACCTTTTCTTTTTGCCACTCGTGGCCCACTCCTGTTTTTTTCCACCTCCAAAAATGTTTATTGAGCCACTCCGGAACTCATGTGCTGCTGTGGCTCCAGCCGTTTCCCTCCCCCACTTTTGGGCTTTTTGCCGTCTGTGGCCTATCCTGTTTTTGCCACCTTTCCCAAAAGGGCATTTTTTGCCACTCTCTGGGGGTTTATGCTGCCTCCTTTTGGCTTTCTGCCGTGACCCACATACTTGTCATTGTGCCCCTTTCTGACCCCAAACTGCTGCTGTTGTCCTGCCATGAAACCCCCAAAAATTGTCATTTGCCACTCTGTGGCCTATCCGTTTTTCCCCCTCCCGAAGTCATTGTGCCACCTTGACCTCATGCTGTGGGGGTTGCTCCTTTCCCCGGGCCCCCCAAAATCTGTCTTGGGGCCCCCTCTGTGGGGCCCACTCCCGTTTTTTTCCACCTCCAGAATTTGGGCATATTGCCCCTGTCTGACCTCATTGCGCTGTTTCTCCTGCCATGACCTCCAAACTCTGTCATTGTTTCCAAATCTGTGGCCTATCCTGTTTCTGCCCCCCCAGAATGTCATTTTTCCCCCCTCTCTGACCCCCATGTGTGCTTTTGGCTTTCCCGCCGTGCCCTCCCCCCCTGTTTATTGTGGGCCCTCTTTTGGCCTACTCCCGTTTTTGCACCTCCAGAAAAATTTTTCATTTGCCCACTGTTGAAATCAAGCTTCCCGCTTTTGGCTGCTGCCGTGACCTAAAGCACTCTGTCATTGTTCCCCTGTTGGGCCTCTTTCGCCCGCTGTTGTTCCCCGCCGTGACCTCCAAACTTGTCATTGTGCCACTCTGTGGGCCCCCCTCCTGTTTTTGTACCCCAGAAGTATTTTTGCCACCTCTGACCTCTTTCTGCTTTCTTTTGGCTCCTGCCCCTGCCCCCCATACTCCCGTTTATTGTGCGAGTCTGTGGCCTACTCCTGTTTTTTTCCACCTCCAGGAAAATTTTTCATTGTGCCCCCCTGTCTGAAAATTAAAATTTCTGCTGTGGCTGCTGCCGGTGACCTACCCCACTCTGTCATTGGCCCCCGTCCCGACCTAAAGTGCTGTGTTGTTCCCGCCCTGACCTCCAAAAATGGTTATTGTGCCCTCTTTTGGGGCCTTTCTCCTGGTTTTTTCCCCCTTTTAAAAATGCAATTTTTTTTGCCACTCTCTGGCTCATCCCGCGCTGTGGCTCCAGCCGTGCCTTTCCCCACTCTGTCATTGTGCCAGTTTTGTGGCCTACTCCTGTTTTTGTTTCCCCCAGAATGTTTATTTGCCACTCTCTGACCTCATGTGCTTTCTGTTGCCCCCTGCCGGGCACCTCCAACTTGTATTGTGCCCAAACTGTGGCCTTTCTCCCGTTTTTGCCACCTCCAGAATTTTATTGCCACCCCCTCTTTACTTCATGTGCTGTGTGACTGCTGCCGTCCCTCCACACTCCCGTCCCTTGTGTCACTTTCCCGAAATTTTGCTGCTGCTCTTTCGCTTCCGTTTTCCCTCCACACTCTTTCATTTTGCCATTCTGTGGCCCAATCCCGTTTTTTTCCCCCTTTCCCGAAAGTCATTGTTTCCACTCTCTGACCCCCAATTTTCTGTTTTTGGCTCCCGCCGTGACCCCACACTCTGTCATTGTGCCCTGTGTGGCCCCAATCCCGTTTTTTTTCCAAACCCCCCAGAAAATTTTTTCCCTTTTTCCCAAATGTCTGACCCCATGTGTTGCTGGGCTGCTGCCGTGACCACAAAACCTGTTATTCTGCCACTGTCTGACCTTATGTGCTGTGGCTGCTGCCGGGGACCTTTCACACTTGTCATTTGCCCCTGTCTGACCTCATTTCCCGCTGGGTGGTTTTTCCCGCCTTGACCTCCACACTTGTCATTGTGGGCCCCTCTGTGGCCTACAAATGTTTTTGCCCCCCCTCCAAATGTCATTGTTTCCACTCTTGACCTCAGCTGTGTGTTGCTCCGGCCCCTGAACCCCAAAAAAATCGTCATTTGCAGCTGTAGCCTAATCCCGTTTTTTTGGGCCCCCTCCAGAATTTGTCATTGTGCCTACTGTCTGACTTCAATTTCTGCTTTCGTGGGCCCGCCCGCCCTGACCCACACCCTCTGTCATTTTGCCATGTTTTGCCTCATGCCCGCCCTTTTGTTTTTTCCTCCCGTGACCCACCCCATGTGTTTAAATTTTGCCACTCTGTGGCCACTACTGTTTTTTGCCACCCCCCACAAATTAATTTTGGCCCCCCCATTTCCCCCCACCCTCCCCCAAAAGGCCCCGTGGCTCTGGTGCCCCCCAAACACTGTCTTTTTCAAAATGCCTGACCCTCATTTCGCACGGGCTTCTTGCGGGCCCTTTCCCTTTCCCCCCCGGCTTTTTTTTCCACGGGGCCCGGGATTTTTTTTGGGGCCCCCTCCAATGGCTTGAGGGCCCATGTCTGCCCCAAAGCTGGGGGGGGGGGGGGGGCTGGGGGGGGGGTTTATGGAATTTATCCCCAAAAAGGGGAATTTGAAAAAAAATTTTATTTTTGCCCCTCCAAATTTTGTCTTTTTGATATCATGCGCCCCAATTTAATGTGTCATGGAACACCCGGGGGGTTTTAAATGTTTTTTCCCCCCCTTTCTTTTCCTTTGGTGAAGATTTTCCCCCTTCAAAACCTGTGAAGGAAGGGAAGTGGATTTTAGAAAAAGGGGGAGGGATACAGAAACACAAAACGGGAAATACCCAAAAAGGGTTTATTTTTGGATCAATCTTTTTTGTTTTTGGAGGGAATACGGGATTTTGAGGGGATTGAAGTGGCAGAGGGATGAAAGGAAAGGGCAAAATGTCAGGGGACGTAAACGCAAAATTATGTGACAGCCCTCCACTCATTGGGGGGGGGTGGGCTCTCATTACGCATTTAAAAACGGTTCTGTCATTTTTTGGAGGGTTTAAAAAGTTGGCCTCATGGAGTACTCCTGCTGTGAGCCCTCTTACGTGCTAGACCTGTGGCTGCTACAGGAACTATACTGTTTTCATTGACACTATGGGGATCTTACCCCTCAGTTTGTTTTTTTCAGCTGGCGCTGCCTGATTTATCGGCTCCCTTTCCCCCTTCAGTTTTTTGGCAGTTTTCCCCCCGTAATCCCCAGGGAATTTTGAGTGAAGCGATTTAGAGCGGGGGCGTCATGTATGTGTCATACAAAAAAACAGCATTGTTGAAGCCAAGCAAGCTCCCTCTGCATATTTAAGCTTGGCACAACATTCCACAGCACCCTACAGGCTCTGTGCAGCAAGGAAATAGCTGTTTTTTAACGCGATTCATCCTGAAGTAATTCGGAACGATACGGATTTTGTTGGAAAATTCAGCGAACTCGGCGAACCGAATTTTTGAGCAATTCTCCCATCTCTATATATATACTAAAATGTGAAGTTAAATAAATATAGGGGTACCATATCGTTAAACCTATGTTAGAGTAATATAGTGGTATATATAGTTCTTTTAAACTTCACACTGAGATTGGTGGTTTTATCCTTAAAGAGTACCTATCACCACCACACAACCACACAAAATATAATAGTAGATGAAATTATAAAACTTTTTTCCAATAATGTCATTAGCAATGCAAAGGGCTCACGTCATTATTACAGGGGAATAGATTTTGCTTTTACTTTCTTAGCAGATCTCTGTATGTAGCAGGGATTCTTTCTGTTGAGCTATACCACCTCAGCAGGGGGAGCTGAGGACATAGCTGCTACATACAATACAACAGGCACAGCACACTGAGGACATAGTTGCAGTGCATCTACATTACACTGCTGCTACTGTTATATCCATCCATCACAGACATAGCAGCCCAGAGAAAATCAGTGTGCTCATGATGTTTATGTAGACTTACAGGCTCCCCCCCTGCACAGTGGACTCTTCCAGCTCAGAGGCAGGAGATTAGATACAACTGTCTTCCATCAAGCTGTCATGTGCCGACTTGGGCCGACTTCAGAGCTGTCTTAAAGGGCCAGCACGTTTTTAAAAACAGAATTACAGGTGAAATGCTTTGATTTCCCTAATGAAGCATATTTAAGGAAGTGTTTGTATTTTAGTCTCCTGTCATTTCATGAGGTTTCCCTGGAGGTAATAGGTACTCTTTAAAACTGGGTATTGTAGACACACCCAATAGCTACTAGGATCAAGGGCTCAGTTAGAGCCAGAACCGCGTCAGCCAGAAGATCTCTGTATGTGTGGGTTATATTTATTTCAATAAAGCACAAGGCTTTTAAATGCTGAACCTTGATAAGGGTGAAGAGATTGTAGTACATTGCCCACATTTTTTTATCCAGGTCGGTTCACGACTACTCTGATGCCTATCTATGGTCATTTAAAAATTCTCTTATAACTGATCACTGAGAGATAGTTTTCTTCTTGCCTAACATACCATTATGGCATATGTTGTAAACATATTGGACACTTGCAGTCATGCCAAATCTTACAATTATAACTTCATATTTCGTTAATTACTCTCAATGCGTACAATGTTTACATGATGTAATCCAGCCTATTTTGTAATATTACAGAATATCACCTAAATAATATGAAATATTGGTTGACCAGATGCGTCTGGTGGTTTGAAACTCTTCACCATGTTTTATATTACATTACTTTATTTCTTGCTTATATTAACTATAACTGAAATCAAATGTGATAAACATTATGATAAGCATTTGGTTTACAATCAATTGAGTTACAGTCAGATCAGATTGGCCATTTTTTTTCTCTGTCACCAGACTAACAACAATAATAATAATAACTGTATTAGATTCTTGGGGTATTTTTTTTATATAGTTGTTTTGTATTATAATGCATATGACTTTAATGTAGCGCCTACTTACACTAGTCACAATACAAACTTGATATCATAATGGCTGGTGATATGTTTTCTTGGTAACTCCTTATGTCAGCATTTACCCATGTAATGAATAAGGTATGGAAGAAAGAAAGAAATTCTAATGATATAATCCATCCATAATCAATATTTGACTAGCCATCTGATTACATAACTACATTCTTATGTATCTCTAAAGGGTAATTGTGACTTATTCTGATGCAAAGAGTTAATATATTGAACCATGAGACCCCAAGAAGAAGGGACATTTTTAATATTTCGCCAGCCAGGACAAAAATATGAAAAAGAAGATGTTCAGCTATAAAATCTCAACTCAATTTTCTTTTATTATATTATTATGTCTTATTAACACTTCTCTGTGCTTGAAGTTGATTATATTTTTATGACTATCTCCCTCAGTTTCCTAGGTTTCACTCCGTGCAGATAAGCAGATGCATACAGATGATATTGTTCTCTATATATCCAAGACAATCTAGCATATTATAAAACTACTTAAGCAGCTTCTGCAAAAAGCAAAGCAAAAAATAAATAGAAGTAATCTATATTCTGAGATGTTGATATCCCGGGACTTTCAAGCCTGATTTAAATTTTCAAACAATATCAATTATGAAAATGTGCAGCAGATATGATCCTACTACTTACTTCTTCTTTAATATACCTTATGTGTGAAACTCAGCATTTCCCATAAATAAAACATTTAATTAATTCGACATAAGCCATATTGTTTGTAATAATTT
>JAODAL010029134.1:0-52140 GCA_025379985.1 Phyllomedusa bahiana | reverse complement strand
TGAAGAATCATACTCACCCCCATTCCATCGGCTGTCCCGTTCATCCTGACCAAAAGCTGGAATGTTTTATCGATCACAGCTAACCAGAGGAATAGACCCCACCAAGGAAACGACAGCACCAGAGGATCTAGACCCCCGATGGACGAAAGCTTTTTGAACCCCGGGACCCCCTTTTTAAAGGGGGTTTGGCTTTTCATGACTGCTTTTTTAGTCAATCCTTGTGTTGGGGGGGGAAAAATTTTTGGGGTTTAAAAAAGGGGGGGGGCCCAAATTTTCCCCTTTTTCCCTACCTTCCTTTCCCTCCCCCTTTTACCCCCCTTTCCCCTTTCATTCCCCTCCCTTTCTCGCCCCTCCTTTTTCCCCTGCAGTGAAGCGGCTCCCAACCCCAAAAGGGGGATCTGGGGAGTCTGTAAGCTCCCACCAGCAATCGGGGGCGGACCCTTTATGTCAAACATTTTGGGGGCAATCTGTAAGTTCTAGGGGCTCTCTAATTACTGAATTTAGAGGGGACGGGACAAAAACACCCTGGAAATAAAAACCGAACCACCCACCTAAAATATTTCCCCCCCTTTCTTATAAAAAAATGGAAATTTCACAAATTTCGCTTAACCCCTCCCATCCCCCATCACTACTAAAGTAAATAAAGAACCCAATCTCACTGTACCTCTAGGAATCACTTTTTTTCCATACTGTCCCCCAAAAAGTATTTTTTTGCATACAAAACCAAAATGACATCACGCACCCCAAAATTAATTATTTTACATAAAAATATAGAAATTAAATTTCTAACTGCACCTAATAAATAATTCACTAGTACCAAGAAATAATTAATTCATTTTAAACCCCAAAAAATTATTAATTACACACTGAACCCTGAAATGAATCATTAGTCACTTACCCCAGAATTACTCACCCAGCCTAGGTTAATTTCAAACTGTACCTCAAGATTTTCAAATTACACACTTTACCCCAGAGATTGCATTACTCACTGTACCTCAAATTACTAAATTACCACTTCCCCAGAGATTACTACATTACAACCAAAATATTTCATTACCACTTTAACCCCAGGAAAAACACAGTACCCACGGGCCCAAATTAGTTTACACACCGTACCCCAGATATTACTGCATTATTCACCATACCCCAGAGATTACATCACACACTGTACAATAGAGATGATATCACACCATACCTCAGATTATTACATTACACACCGTACCCCAGAGATTACATTACACACTGTACAATAGAGATTATATTACACCATAACCCAGAGATTATTACATTATACACTGTACCCCAGAGACGAACTACATTAGATAAGGTAGCCCAGAAATTGTGTGTGTATATACATATATTGAACACAGACACACTACACACTTATGGTGGGTTCACATGACGTTTTTTTGGCACTGACAGTGTCGTTTGCTTGTTGGAATTTTGGCGCTTGCAAACACAGAATTCCGATGAACAAACGACCATGGCTGCCCGAGGAAGATTACTGCCGCCTATCCTTTAGTACTGTTAGTGCAGAAAATGCCTCGAAGAATTCTGTGTAGGCGCTGACAGTACACACTGAAAATACTTGAGTAAAATCAGTGTCATCTAAACAACAACACTGATTTTACATAGGGTATAATGTAAATCAGTTTTCTGCCGGATTGGATGCCGGTTCTGAGGCAGATCCAGCACTGAATCCACCACAGAATCAGCATTCATATCTTCTGCATGCATGTATCCTTAAGGTATGTTCACAAGGCATATAGTGGGGCATGCTGTGCGCTCTGCTATATGCCGGGTGTTTTAGAAGTACGCGATGGCCAGTCCACATTCACTTTCATTTTCCCCGTCGCGTAAGTGCAGAGAAGAGCTGACATGGCTAGACACATGGCTGTACAGTATATACACATCTGACATATACAGTACATACCCTACTCACATGCACACACAACGCCTAGCGCCCTTGTCCCCTCCTTACCTGTATCCTGTAGTCAGGTGCAGTTGGCATTCGGCAAGAGCTTCTCTTCTTCTGTGATGAGGGCTGAGCATAAGGGAAGTGGTACAATGGGAGAGAAAGATACATCCCCAGATACAGAGTGTGCTGGACTGTGAGCAGCTTTCTGATTGGTGAAGCAGCCCCTGCTGACTCCGGCTCTATCAATTAGCGCAGCTCTCACTCTGCACTGACACTTGAGGCTGCCTACTCTGTCTCCCCAAGATGTGCAGAAATTTAGGAGGCAAAGGGTTAACTTCCTCCTTGGTGCTCTGCTTTCCCCACTTACCGTATTCTTATGCTTTTATATGGATTATTTTTTAATGAAATGGCTAAAAAGTGTGGGGGGGACCGTCTCCCACCCAGAAAAAAGTGGGGGGTACCAGTCCCCTCCGTACCCCCCTAAAGTTACACCTATGCTTGTGTTCCCTGTGCAATAACAATTATGGGGAATCTTTTCTGTTCCTGTTTGTCCTTCTGGAACTGTATCATTACTGTAGAAAAAACGAAGGCGGCAGCAATTCCAAATAAGCGGTTTTATTTCACCCAAATGGGCACATTTGGGTGAAATAAAACCGCTTATTTGCACATTTGGGTGAAATAAAACCGCTTATTTGAAAGTGCTGCCTTATTCCTTTTTCTACATTGAAGAAGCCTTTGGACTGGGTTTTTAGGCGTGCACCTATAATATAGTATCTTGTGCTATTTTCTTTTTTTTTACAAATTTTTTGTATCACTGAATGTGTCAGATGGGTGTTACCATTCTAGTTTATAGAGAGCTGTGTCCCTGTAACACTATTAGCAGGACATCCCTTTCCAAATTTGGTACACCTGCAGTTTTTAGAAATTTACATTTCAGGGGAAAAAACAAAGGAACCACACAACAGAGATTTAAGGAAAATGACTCCAGAATTATTTAATTGGGAATACTAGCATTTACTATAACAGACATTTCAGGAGAAGCCACAGATTCTCTTGAAGGTAGCTTGGTGTAGTACAGCAAGTCAAGCATTTAATTATTTTTTCCCAACACTATGTTCTGGCTGAGATAAATCAACGCTTTGCCGAATTTGAATAAATTTGCTATCCCTTCACTTACCAGCTGCTCTGGCTCTAACATGCAATTTGTGCAGTCTATGGGTTGATGGCCGTTGGCAATTCCAGCATACTATTCTAAGAATGCTAGTTATACACTTATCACAGTGTTGTTGTTTTTTTGCTTTGTTTTAGTGTTAATATCTATATTATGAATTAAGGACAATCTATGTATCTTAATTACCTCCTGTTTTTGGCCCTGCTTAGGCGCAGCTTACACTTTTAAACTCTCTTCTTTTTTTTCATCCCCAATAAGGGCCGTAACACCACCACTTCATCAAAGCACTGACCAAAGCTGTAAAGAAACATCCTTTCCAACAATTTAAGGGAAACCCTTTCAAATAATAAAAAAAAAACTCAACACCCAAAATTGGGTTTCTGTGTTGTAAACCCAACCTTCCAGGACTGTTTACTTATTGACTGAGAAGAGTTTTTATGAATCACTCTGCCTGATTATGGAGAGAACTGTGGGGATGTTCAATCATACAATCCTCCATACTGCTTCCCCGTATAAGCAGTTCAGGGCTAGCCGGAGAAGCCTATTAAGATGAGCACATTTGTTTCAGACTTCTGGACATGGAGCACGGTCTAAATAAACCACTGGATACAAGGCATTATGACCTCTACAGTCATGGCCAAAAATTTTGAAATGACACAAAATTATATTTTCACATGTCTTTTTCCCCTGGTTTTTATGGTGTTTGCAATTTTTTATCACATACAGAAATACAAGTGCAAAACATATATGATTAACAAAAGCTTTTTTTTACATTTTTAAGATTAATCACAAGTCAATATTGCTGTTACCTTCTTCTCAGGGCCCTCAATTCTCCCTGCATGCTCTCAATCAACTTCTGGGGCCAAAATCCTACAATAGCATCCATTCTTGCCATCAATGCTTGCAAAATTTTTCACATTGGTTTTTGTTTGCCACCCTCCTTGATATTGACCACAAAATTCTCAATGGGATTTAATTCTGGGTGTTTCCACCTGACCCCCAAAAACCTATTTTTTGTTTTCCCGACCGTTTAGTTATCACCTTTGCTTTAGGCAAGGGGTCCACATTTCGGAAAAAACATTGTTTTTTTTACCAACTCCTTGGGCTTGGAGAAGTTGCTCTTGGGGGACATTCTGGGGACCATTCTTTATTCATGGATGTGTTTTTAGCAAACTGTTATAGAACCATTTTCCCCCGGGCTGAGAACAACCCCACAAAATGGGGGTTTTCTGATGCTTTTTCAGTTCATGAGACAAAACTGGTTGTATCATCACCCCTTTTCTTCTCCGAACAAAATGTTTTTTTCCCGTTTTTTTAAACATTCGAAAAGGGGATTCACGAAAAATGACTTTTACCCCATCCTCCCCCCCCGACCTTTGGGGAGAATATCATCTTCCCTGAAAATTTTTTCTGAAAATTGGCTCTTTGCTGCCCTCCTTACTCCAGGGGCCTTGGTCCATGGTCTACCCTCACAGTGCGTCAATGCACTACACCTGCCTCTGCACCTGACAAGCCTCCCCCTTGTAGCCCGATTCCCAACTGAAAAAACTTTTAAGAGACGGGCTCCCCACTTTGCTGGCTTCTTCCCCTGGGGGCCTTTTTTGGCAACAAGGAACTTTCTCCTTAATTCCTTGTAAGCATAGTTTGTTGACCTGAGGGGCATCTTCACCGATACCTTCCTTTAGCCATTTTGTGCATGCAAAATGATGCACTTTTTTTTTTAGAGTTTAAACCCGGTTAACAGAAGAGAAACAAGATGCCAACACCACCTCCTTTTACAGTCCATGGTGATTTTTTCTTAACATGACAGATTGCCCATTAACACAGGTTGGGGTTATGAACAGGGGGGAATCAATCACTGAAACAATGTTTTGCTGGTTTTTTTTAAGGGAGGGCCCCGCAAAAAGGGTTGAAATCTTTGGGGGGAAAAACCCCTTTTCAGCAACTATTGACTTTGCAATTAATTTCTTTAACTGTCACCTTTATACATTCCGGAGTTATCAAAATTTCCATTATAAAACCTGAGCATAGAAAAAAACTTTTAAATTTTTTATCATTATCAAAACTTTTGGCCATGACTGTACTACTGCAGGCAACCAGAGAACATGGCATTAACTCTTCATTATTGTGGACCACCAAAGAAGCACAAGAAGGACAATAACCCCTCCACTATTTATACCAGGCGGAAATCTAACATTTAACCCATCAATGCCCTAGCCCACCAGGGTTTAAACCCAGCTGGTTTAAACCCATTCTTAGACCACCCCAGTAAAGTGTGAAATAAGTTAGTTTCCCTTACTTCCTGGCATCCAAACTCCAAAGTCTTATAGTTTAAACAATATGCTGTATATATACAGTCAAAAGAAATATTTGATGATAATAATAATATAAATATAGAATATATATTCTATGATGGCTACATAGTTTTAACATTTCTGTATAGTTGCAAACCTGACTTTTAGTTTACCAGTTATGTCTTATTGCTGTAAACAGGACTTAGCACCCTTTGCAGTTTTTTTTTAATATAAGCATTATGCAATCAGCAGTCAAGTAATTAAGCATGACATTTTGAATTTAAATATGCTTTCCCTTAGTCCTTTCAGCAGCAGAATATAGGGATTTTTTCATCCTGCAGATTGATAGGACAGATGAAATTTTTGATGAGAGCAATATCCTATGAAGACATCCCAAGACTCCACCCCCATAGTGTAATTTTAAGGGAAGGGAGCCTTGTGTTGCTAGAAGGACTAAGGGGAAACAGATTTACATTCTAAATCTCAGGCTTTACTTCCATCCTTTTTAGCAGTACAATATGGGGATGTGACAAGCAAAACCTATGGAAGGACTTTTTGGACAGACCTCAGAATTGACCTCCCAAAGGAGGTGTCATCTGGGAATCTTGCAGGAACTCTGTACTGTTGGATGAATGTACTGTATTTAGTGAGGACCAAGAGGCTGTGGCGTAGATGTGGTTGAATAGAAATTAACTCATTTTCAGCTGTAGAGGCAGAATAGGCTCTGGTACAGTAAGCACGAAAGAAGGGAGGCAAAGCAAGTCCTTCTGACTGATAGGCATAGGAAATAATTTCTCTTATCCACCGAGATGTAAGAGCCTTAGAGGCCTGTATTTCCTTCTTCAGTACAGAAATAGTAATCAGGAGATTTTTACTCTTCCTGAAAGAACTTCTTTCAATATAAACCCTGAGACATCTGACCATGTCCATGAGGCAACAGAGCTTGACTTAATGACAGATATTTACCATGTCAAAGACTGGAAGAACAATCATCTGGCTAATTTTTTCTGAGAGGGAACCTTCGGCCTGCAGGCTGGAAGAAAATGCAGGATGATTTTATCCTGAAGAAACACAATATATGGATCTGCAAATCCTAAGACTCGAAGTTCCCATATTTGCTTCACAGAGATAATGGGCAGCAAAAAGGTGAGCAACCAGGAAATTAATTTCACGCACTTTTCAAGGGTTTGAATAGAGCTTCACCTAGGTAGACATTGGCTGTGTAACTCTAGGTCCTAACCAGGGACGTAACTAGAAAAGGCCCCATAGCAAACTTTTGAATGACCCTCATCACGTACATTTACCAGTACCTCACGATAATAGTTACTAAATAATACAGGGAGCAAGCAACTCGCCATAAATATTACCAACATACTTCTGTCAAAACAATCTCACTACCAAGACCAACATTACCTATAATGCTACTACATAAGGACTAGATAATGCCACTAGAACACAACCACAGCCCGTAAAGATCAATATGCAAAGACCAATATTACCACCATACAGTGACCATAAAGGGGTAGGTACCAGTTTATTTAGGAGCTCTGCAGACATATAGCTTATTATAGTGCAGTTACATTCAGTGACTCACAAGTGACGTCTACTCTGATGACTCATTCACTTTCCTTTTTTCTTCTTCTCCATCCGTTCCAGACCACCATAATGACTTTCCTGGCCACGACTCATCTCTGTAGAGTTTACACAACAATTACCCCCACCTCTGTACAAACTCCCCATAAGGTGATCAGGAGGAGTTGGAGAGAGGTGAATGTTGTATTTTGTGTTAGCATTAAACTACGTAACACAATGGTAGGGGAAAAAAGGCGGTAGGTTGTGCCGGTAAGTTATGGCCTGTACCAAATCTACTGAGGGTAGAAAGAGGGCCAACCCTGTAGAGATTGTACTACAGATGTGTCCTGTACCCTTCAGAATCATAGTGTGTGGCATTAACTCCGTCCCTTGCACCCACAGACGATCAGTCACAGGCATGATCGTCAGAGGACACAGGGGATGGAGTTTAGTACTGTAGTTTTGTTTTTTTACAGATTTCCCGTTGGTCTATGATGGACTCATTTGACTATATCAGATCAGAATGAATCCATTTCTTTAATAAAAACATCAACAAGGCTTTGTACCGGGGAGTGTTTATTTATACAAAGTGTTTTTTGTGTTGTGTCAGTGTGTTTCTTTTACCATTTTATTCCAGTGTTTGTAATAGAGGTGTCTGACAGACACCTCTCTATTACTAGTGCTTCTCTCCCTCTATCACATCCTGCTGTTATATATTCCAGAGCTCAGCTTCTCTCCCTCTATCACATCGTGCTCTCAGATAGGGAGCATAAACTTCCCGATAGGTTAAGTTTGCAATCCAGGGACACAGAATTTTGGATTCCCAGACACTGACACAAACTGTTAAAGAGAACCTATCACATAGTTTTTGCCCCCCTGGCTGAGGACAGAACAAGCTAGTGTCAGACATGCTGTTTCCAGCACTGTGTCCCTTATTCTGTAAGATGCTGTAGTTTTCGTGTATTTAATGCTCAAATCTGCAGTTTTCAGCCAGAAGACTCATTCGAAGAGTCCTTCAGAGTTTCAGTTTTTTTTCAAACACGGCCAGTCGGAGGCTAGCCCCACCCACCTCAACTGACAAACTTATTACTTTGAATAGGTAGAAACATGTGAATAACTGTCAGTGGGCGGAGCTAACACCTGCTCATGAATAAGATTTGAGGGGTTAATGTTCTAAAACTGCTGCATCTTACAGAATAAGGGGCAGAGTGCTGGGAACAGCAAGTCTGACACTAGCTTGTGCTGCCCTCAGCAAGGGGGGCACAACCTATGTGACAGGTTCCCTTTAAAGGTGTCCTCTGACTTGAGGGCCTCTGCTGGCAGAAGCCAGGTTTCCTTTGCTCCTCTCATGGACGTGGACCTGTGTCACTTTTGTTTTGACAAGAAGGTCTAGTGTGAGGCAATCTCCTTCAAAAGTTGCTCTTACCATGACCTCTGCCATCCTGAGGAAGGGACCAGCTGACCTTGAAACGCACCTTTCAACAGCACAAAATTGATTTATTGTACAGTTCATTTGAGTAGATAGTGAACATTATAGTAGAAGATAAATATCTAAAATCAAATGTCTGTTACTAGAGAGTGAGAAGCAAAGCAATGCCCCGCAAAAAGCCACGTTGGTGTAATTGTTTATTGTAGATCAGTTTCTGAGGTAAATTGCACCTCTTGGCTATGGTAACCATGGTGACAAATGTGGAGGCCGTCACTGTCGAGCTTTGATAATGACTTTATATTTTTACAAAATGTTAAGCAACAAACATTCACAGTCAGATACGTTCTTTACGTGTTTTCTGCAGGAAGAATGCAGAATGATACAAAAGGTCTGTTATGTAAAGTGGTTGCACATGATCATGAAATGCTAGACAGCAATCAGGAGCTGGCAGGTTTTTATGTGTAGCCAGTCTAATTTGCACCTGCTGATTATAGTCATGGGGAAAAGCTGGAGGTGCAGATGAGTAGGACTACGGTTCCAATACTTTTCGATCGGCTAGCAGCATCTCCAGACATCAGATTTAACCCCTTTCCACAACAGGGATTTTTGTTTATGTCCCATTTGTGGTTTCTGTACGACCTTCTAAGACCCATAACTTTATTTTTCCCATCTCGACAGCAATAACAGGGCTTGTCTGTTTTAGCGGCACAAGTTGTACTTAATGATATAATTTACTGCACCAATTAATGTACCGGCACTTGCAATGGCATTTTCTAAAACCAACAACTTTTTAAGTTTTCAGTTTCTGGATCTGTGTGAGGACTTGTAGTAGTTTTGACTGGTAACAATTTTGTGATACAAGCAACATTTGAATCACTTTTTAATCCAATTTAGGCTGTATTAGGAGTACTAAAGTGGTTGTCAGGGAGCCCTGGCTGCGAAGAAAATCGATTAGCACCTGCAGTCACAGAGGGAGCTGTTCTGAGGCAGCAATTAAATCAATTAGATGTCGCTGTCGCATTTACACAGAATCTAATTGGTTAAGATGGTCAGCATCGGAGTCATATCCAATCTCGTCTGCCAGCAGCGGCTGTCAGATGTATTCACCAGCTAGGTATGGATAAGGCCCAGCGGGTAATCCCACTCCATACACACTTAGTGACATCATGCCAAAAATGTGTATCAAAATCTAAACTCCTGGCAAGAGGTACACTTTAAAGGGATTGTGTCGCAATTTATTCATTTTTTGCAGTAATGTGTTTGTCTTCTATCATCTTTTTATTCTCATTTGCTGTAATTTTCATCGTGAGCCTGTAAAGAGAGTTATACAGAATCATGTGTGTAAGAGCACTGCCCCTCTTCAGAGACAGCCCTGTGATGTGTGAATTGCAGGACACTCAGGAAGCTGCCATAAAGTAAACAATGTAGATAAGAGACTTGAGAGGACTCCTGTCTCATTAGCTTCAGTGAGATCCCTCCCTGCTGTGAGCTCAGCTCTGCTCTATTGTCTGCAGGGAGCAGGCAGCCATGATTGTGGAGCCCAGAGGAGCAGCTACTGAATGTCTGCTCAGCAAGGCTGCCAGAGAAGAGGCAGACAAGTGTCCGACGTGTCCTCGTTCCTAATAAAGTGATTGTGCTTTTGTCGCTGACAATTTTATGCGCAATTTAAGATTTTTCTGCTAATAAAGTTCTCGCTTCTGGTGCTAAAAATTCTCTTTTTTACGGATTTTGGCTCAAGAATCCTTTTTTTTTTTTTCCCCACGGATTTTTTCGCTAAAACCCTTTTCTTTACAGATTTTGACACTAATAAAGTTCTCTCGCTTCTGACGCAAAAAAATACTTTTTTTTTTTAACGGATTTTGCCGCTAAAATACGTTCTTTACACATGTGCCCACTTAAATCCGTTTTCTAAGGCATCTTTCCGCAAAAATCCGTTATTTTACGCGGCTTGCCACCAAAATCATATTTTTCTCGCATTTTTTTTGCCAAAAGCCATGTTTCGCGCACTCTAACGCCAAAATCCATTCAATTCTTGGAACGGATCCGAAAGACGCAGTGAAACACGCATCGGTGATTACTCATGTGAGCGCCGGTGCATGTTTCTAATAAAAAGCTATGTAAAATCACATTGCTCTTTATTCGATACGTGTTTGGGTCCGTTTGGGGACTGACAGAAAGATCCAAACACGTATCCAAAAGCGCATGTAAAAGAGTCAAAGACGCCGTGTGAACATACCCTAAATGTAATCACAATTTCACTCTGGTTATTCCTTTTTCAGCTATGGATATACAGCAGCTCTGTATAGTGTCCTCAGTCACCAACAAAATGGTGACTCACTCATGGCTACAGAGTCTACAATCCACATCCCCCTCCTTATGCACACAGGGGAGGGGGAGGCATGTGAATTCACCACCAGCCAGCCCCATTACAGAGTGCTGTAAACAGCCTTTGTACATGAACCAAATTTTTTTTTTTTTTGGTGTGCCCCTCTGGGGGCTAAGAGTAAAAATTTTTTAAAATTTATTATGCATTTTTTAATTTTTAAAACCACAAAGAAATGAAAAAAAAAAAAAAATATACTAAAAATTTAACAAAAATGAACACAATATTTCATCAATAGGAAAAAAAAATATTTTTTGATGACAGATTTCCTTTAAATGCAAATCTGGTAATATGAATCTGGGCACTGTGATCACATGTAGAAAAACCAGTTCACTTAGATTACAGTCCAGTAGGAGCTGGGTTGGTTCCATGCACATGTGGACCTTCTAGTTCAACACACCAAGGATGACATGTATGAAAGGGGGGTGCGCCAATATTTTCCCTTTTCAGCCCGATATCAGGCGAGACCCGTTTGCTACATTTTAAAAGTCCCCCACACCTTATCAGGGACATTAATAGCGCACCCCCAGCACTTTTTAATGACCTATTTTGAGGGGGCGTTGGGAGGCAAGGCCACAGAAACCCAGTAAAGCTATAGTTTATAGCTTTGCTATGGATTTCTAGGGCATTACTGCGGAACAGATATATCCCTTTTTAAATGGTATACCTGAGCCAAAAATGTTTTCCCTACGCTAGAATGCGCTTCTTATGACCCCTGTAGGGACATTTTTGGTTGTTATGCGCTAAAAATTTTGCATTCCCCAACGCCAAATTTTTATACATGCGCCCCAATCGATTATGGAATTTTAGTTTTCCCATTACAGTCCAGGGGGTAACCATAAGCAAATACATACTCCACCATAGAAGTGATTGGGCTTTAAATTAAAAGGTCAATTTAAAAAGGTGTAGTCTGGATTTTAAAATCCCCTTTTAAATTCCTTTATTACACTAGGAAGGCTAGCACACCCTTCCATTAACATTTTTTTTTTTTAAGCAAAAAAACAAAATTTTGAAAAGCTATTCATTCCCCCTTTTGTTTTTCTTTGAAATGAGGCCCGGGTGCAAAACGTTTTCCCCAGGGGGGCCCCCACCTCCGGGTATCTTTTAAAAAGGGCCCAACATAATTTTGGAACTGTGTAAACTTCTCCTTAACTGTTACATTTGTACAGTATTGCTATTATAATTAGCCCTTTGAGGGGAACCAGGAAGAATATATTGCCCCCATAGGTAGATAGGTACATATGACCCTTGTAGGTAGATAAGTGGGTATAAAGCCCCCTGTAGATGACAGTTATATCTGCCCATGTAGGTAGATAGGTCTTTTGCCCCATGTAGCCAGGTAATATGCCCTCTGCAGCCAGGTAATATGCCCCATATAGTCGCCCTGTAGCCAGGGTGATGCACCATATAGCCCCCTGTAGCCAGGTACATGCCCCACATAGCCCCCTGTAGCCAGGTACATGCCCCACATAGCCCCCTGTAGCCAGGTACATGCCCCACATAGCCCCCTGTAGCCAGGTACATGCCCCACATAGCCCCCTGTAGCCAGGTACATGCCCCATATAGTCCGCAGTAGCCAGGCAGATGCCCCATATTGCTATGAAGATGTCCCATATAGCCCCCCAGTAGCCATATAGATGCCCCACAGCCCCCCCTCCCCAGTAGCCATATAGATGCCCCATATCCCCCCCCCTAATGATTATAAAATATAAAAAAAAAACTACTCACCTGGTGGTCAGTGCAGCGCGGTCCTGGAGCAGGTGTACGGTGTAAGCAGCGTGACGTCATGCCGCTTACGCCGTCACGCAGGTCCCAGAGATCTCCTCGGCGGCAGAAGCTGCCGACCGAGGACACCTAGCGTCGCAGGGGGCGTGAGTAAAGCGATGCGTCATGCCCCCTGCGACGCCGTATGTATGTAAAGTGCTCACCGAGCACAGTATATACAAAGGGAGAAGGTAGGAGGGAAACGATCCCTCCTGCCTTCTTCCTGTAGCAGCAGCTGAACCGAGCGTGTAGCTGCTGACTAACTCTGCGTGGCTGTGGTAAAACAGCCGTGCGGAGTCAGGGAGATCACGGCGGGCCGGAAAACACAAGGCCGTGGGCCGGATTTGGCCCGCGGGCCTTCTGTTTGACACCCGTGATGTAGGCAAAAGGTAAATAGAAACTATTACCAAATACATTGCTGTTTTAATTTAATTTTTTTCAGAATTAAGAGCAGATCTTATCTCCTGATTTTGCACACAATCTTCCCTAGTTACTGGCCACCTCTCTGCTCTTACAGGATATAGCAGTGGTCCAGCTGGTGAGGTCACTCCATATTGTGTTCCAAAGACGGGAGCTTGTTGACATTGATTGCTGACAAGATTTAACCCTTTAGAGCCCTGTAGCCTTTGTACTAGTTTACAAACCTCCTGCACTCATGTCAATGCAACAGGATCAGCTAAGAATATCAGAGCTGATATGCCAATCACTGTTGTAGAACCACTCACAGCCGCAATAGGAAGTATGATGTAGCTGCTTGTGGCTCACTAAAACAATGTGTTGAGAACATCCCTTTAAGCCTTTTAAGTAAGCTTGCTCTTTCATTTAAATTAATAATGGATCTTCACAGTCCATTTAATCTGCCCATTATCTTTACATACATGTGTAAGAATAAAGGTTACCTGTGCTGTTCATTTAGAAGGAGGCAAGATATATACAAGATTTTAAAGACAAACCTTCTGTTATAAAAAGGTTTTTAGAATTGACAAGAACAATTATTTTAATGTTGAAAGAAGTTGTTTTATTTTTAATTAAATACAATATCACTACAATGTAGAGTTAATTCTTAGATGGCCCAGGAGGAACCCATTCCTCAATCTTCTTGCGAGTAGTAGGATACGGCACATACTGTCCTGGAGTAGCACTGAGATTGAATTTGTGATTCTCCCATACATATTTATGAGTTGTAGGAGGATGATAAGATGGAGGCTCCTCAGTCATAGAATGCAGCCAGCGATGCCTAGAATGAGATAAAAGAGAAATCTCAGACGACACAGGACTTCTGATAAAACATAAAGAAGAAGATTAACTCATTATTTAAATATATGATGGGAGAAAGCTATGAAAATGCAAGATCCAGTTAGTCACATACTGGCACCGACTGGTGTTATGGTTTACTATGTTCAAGCCATTGTACTTGTTTGACATATGTTATGTATGTAACGCCCCTTCCTGAATGTACAGCGCTCTGGAATCAATGGTGCTTTAAAATAAATAATACTTGGCACTAAATGGGATTTCTCAATGCCACTGTAAATTTATATATCATAAAGGATACAAATCTCATTAAATCCCTATGTAAAGTTTACAAACATACAGTAGATCCATTTTGAAACACCAGAAATAAATAAAAGATACACACGTAACATGAATTTGGTCTCCAGTCCAGTCTCAAAAGGTTGTTGGTTATGAAAGGAGTTGAAACAAACCAGCATGATGTTGGACAGAATATGTAGTTTGTGGCTTTCCCATAAAGTAAGAACTTACGACAAACGCATTTAATTACCTAAAATGCAGCTCCATAAAATATTAAGTTTTCATTACCAAATCACTTAAAAACAAAAAAAACAAAAAAAGCAGCCGCCCAGCACAGGATAGTGAATGGTCTGCACCAATCTCCACAGCAAAGCATCTTTAAAGGGAACCTGTCAGGTGGTTTGTGTCCCCCTATCCGAGAGCAGGATGTGATCGAGGGAGAGAAGCAGAGCTCTGTGATATATAGTTTTATAGCGCGATTTTAAGTAAAAAGCTAAGAAAATCTTAAAAGTGCTTACCCCATCCACATACATTAACAGTTTGCTCTGTACACACACCGATACAGGGAAAGCCGTCAACTAGTGTATGTAGGCGAGGTCATCAGGACTTCCAATGCCTCTCAAGGGGATTTACTCACTACAATGATTAGCAGGAACAAATAATTGAAGACTTTTTCTAAATACATTTCTTTATTTTTCTTTGGTCAAGAGATTAAAAAAAAAAAAAAAAGATCTCCCCTTAGAGCACAGAATTTTCTCTGGTAACGACCATCTCTCCCTGTTCTCTCTTATTGTTCTAAGCTGCCAACAGTCACTCAATCCGTCCATGATGAGTTGTCACCTGCAGAGCTTCTAGCAACGGACTTTGAAGGATTCTCATTTAGCTTAGTAAACAGTCTTTAGAGCCCTGCAGCTTTGCATAATGCACTATAAATCACTGCTTTAGAACCGTCCACAGACTGAACAGCATGTGCGATTCTAAAGCGGACTGTGGCTCTGTAAAACTGCATGGTGAGAAAACCCCTTTGAGGAGTCTGGCCAGAATTTTTTCTTTTTGCCCTGGAAACCTTCACCAAATCACAAAAGCCTATATATCACAGGTCAGCTTATCTCACTCTCTCATTGCTCTCCGACACATTTACTTTAAGTTGCAGTGTACACTGAGCTCTCACTCTAACGTGTCAGATAAGACTTCTTTACATACATATATAAAACAGTAAAATCCTTATTATGAGCACGTCCTACTTTTGATGTCGACTCCATGTAGCTCATTAAAGAATTTACATGTGGTTAGCTGGCATGTTGTGTATCTAAGGTGTGCAGAAGGCTGTCTGCACACCAATCCCTTGTTGTGGTCATAGCTAAAAAGACGCTATTTATCCAAAATTGCAAAAAGGGATGATTACTGTCTGTGGGGGAAGGGTCACAGTATTTCTGAAACTGCGCAGTTTACAAAACTGTTCACATGCTGCTGCGGGAAAGTTTATTGTGAGGAGACAAATGGCACTATTGGTAATAATCAAACTGAAATCTGCCATTGATGTGAGAGGTGAATGTTGGCTACGAAGATATGGGAGGGTGGACCGACATGCTACAAGAATAGCTTACCGGCAAAACTAACTATATGTGTATCTTAAACAGTTAAGCAAACCCTACTGTGTATGGGGCTCCGAAGCAGAAAAGGTTTCAATTTTCATGGCAGTGTTAGAATTGGACCTCCACTGATCAGCAAAGGTTTGCTTTCTCCAATAAGTCAAGTTTTCCATTTTATTGATCGAATGGACGTTGGTGTTGCAGGAAGACATCACCCTGCAAACATTCCTTGAAGAACACAAGAATATGGGCCACTTTTCAAAGTACAGGGCCAATTTTTTAAGTACAAGGATGAATTAAAATCACTGGTACCATGGAGCTACAAAGATCTCCCATCTGATCTTCTCATTCACAGGTATGACCACTGCAGAACATCTCACCCTCCAGTCTGCTTGCTTCACTCTGTCTAATATCCCTTGGTATGATTATGACTTAATACAACTGTACCTTCCTGTCCCCATCCCCTGTTGTGTGTGTTTGTTTTTTAGTCTACCATCTTCACTTCAATTTGCCTTGTATCCTCCCCCCCACCCCCAACCTTGTTAATTACTTGTGCCAACCCCACCCCTCTTGTTTGATCCTGGTATGCAGATTGGGTTTTAATTCAGTATATAAGTCCTTGTGGGTCATATCTTGACCTTGGTCAGATCTGGGCCACTTTTCAAAGTACAGGGCCAATTTTATAAGTACAAGGATGAATTAAAATCAGAATTTAAACCAGGAATAAACAAGGATTGATAAAGGTAACAGCTAGTTTTCGTTTCCTCTCCCACTTACAACCTCACAGCCTGCCACAGTCACTGACCATGCTTTTCCTGTCCTCCATCATCTCAACCTCCATATTCCTGAAACTAATTGCCTATCCCCATACTCCTCTGCTGGGCAATGAGCTCTTCATCTCCCCCTGCATTTTACCCTCTCATCTGTCTGCTGCCACCAACCTGTTTCCCACTATCCATGCCTTCCTCACCAAACAGACCCAACCAACTTACTGTCTATCCTACTCCCACCTATTAACCCTCTCTCTGCTCCTCCTAGCTGCTGGGGACATATCCCCAAACCCAGGGCCACCTCAGCACATTCCCACTATTGCATCTCCAACTGCTAACAGACCCGTTTCTGCAAACTCCCATAACCCTGCAAACTTGAAAATTATCCCCTTGAGCCCTCCTTCACCTATTTCTCTCTCTGGAACACACGGTCTGTATGCAACAAACTCTCCTACATACATGACCTCTTTATATCACAAAACCTATCATTCCTTGGTCTGACGGAAACCTGGCTGACGCCCTCTGACACAGTCTCTCCTGCTGCGCTCTCCTTTGGTGGTCTCCAACTTACCCATACACCCGCCCTGGCAACAAGCATGGCGGAGGTGTTGGCCTTCTCCTGTCAGACACCTGTTCCTTTTCCCCCACTCCCTCGCTACCTTCTCTCAACCTCCCCTCCTTTGAGGTGCACTCTGTCCGCATCTACGCCCCCTCCAATCTCCAAGTGGCGGTCATCTACCGACCGCCAGGCCCTGCCACCGCCTTCCTTGACCACTTCGCCTCCTGGCTTCTCCACTTTCTTTCCACTGATATCCCCACTATCATAATGGGTGACTTTAACCTCCCCATTGACACACTCCACTCTGCTGCCAGCAAACTCCTCTCACTCTCCTCTTCCTTCGGCCTCTCCCAGTGGACCTCTGGAGCCACTCATAAAGATGGACACACACTGGACCTAGTCTTCACCCGCCTCTGCCCCATATCTGACTTCTCTAACTCTCCACACCCTATATCTGACCACAACCTGCTTACCTTCTCCACCATCTCCACCCCACCTGCTCCTCCTGTCTCACATCTAGTACACCCACGCAGGAACCTACAAAACCTTAACCCTCACACTCTCTCTGACTCTCTTGCACCTCTCTCTACCATATCCTCATTTGATGACCCTGTCACAGCCACCACTTTCTACAACAACACAATCTCCTCCACACTTGATTTGGTTGCCCCTCTCACACACAACAGAACCCGCAAAATCAACAGACAACCCTGGCACACAGACTCCACCAAACAGCTGAGGCGAGCTTCCAGAATTGCTGAACGCCGCTGGAAGAAAACCCGCTCCACCAATGACTTCACCTCATACAAACAATCGCTACACACATTTAAGTCTGCACTCACCTCAGCCAAACAGGACTACTTCACCAATCTCATATCCTCTCTGTCTCACAACCCCAGACAACTTTTTAACACCTTCAACTCTCTCCTCCGTCCACCAGCACCTCCTCCCCCATCCCTCCTTTCAGCAGATGACTTTGCCACCCACTTTCTAAACAAGACCAACCTCATCAGAGAAAGCTTCACCTCATTGTCCCCTTCGCCCACTTCCATGCCTGCACAGTCCCCACCACCACCCCTTCTACCTTCACCCCGCACTTCTCCCCTAACTTGCTTCTCCACTGTCACTCATGACAAGCTCTCCTCTCTACTCTCCAAATCCAACCTCACTACCTGTAACCTTGATCCATTGCCATCTCACCTCATCCCTGACCTTAGTGCTGTCATCATCCCAGCCCTTGCCCATCTCTTCAACCTATCACTAACCTCTGGCATCTTTCCTTTCTCCTTTAAACATGCGACCATCACACCCATCCTTAAGAAACCAACTCTTGACCCCTCTTGTCTGTCCAACTATCGCCCCATCTCACTGCTTCCATTTGCTTCTAAACTCCTCGAGCAGCACGTCCATCTTCAACTGTCCACCCATCTGTCCTCCAACCTTCTTCTTGACCCACTGCAATCTGGTTTCCGATCCCATCACTCTACTGAAACAGCCCTAACCAAGGTCACCAATGACCTATTAACCGCTAAAGCCTCACGTCACTACTCGATCCTTCTCCTCTTAGACCTGTCCTCTGCCTTTGACACTGTCGACCATTCCCTCCTGCTACAAATCCTCTCCTCCCTCGGCATCATGGACTCAGCCCTTTCCTGGATCTCCTCGTACCTCTCTGATCGGACGTTCAGCGTTTCTCATTCTCGCTCCACCTCCTCCCCTCGACCTCTCTCTGTTGGTGTCCCCCAAGGTCAGTCCTGGGCCCACTAACTCTTCTCTCTTTACACTCCTGGCCTGGGTCAGCTCATAGCATCACATGGCGTTCAATACCACCTGTATGCTGATGACACCCAACTTTACATCTCCGGCCCTGACAACTCTTTACTGTCCAAGATCCCAGATTGTCTGTCCTCCATATCCTCTTCCTTCTCCTCCCGTCTCCTAAAACTTAATGTAGAGAAAACGGAATTCATTATCTTTCCACCCTCCCACTCCATCCCTCCACCTGATCTCTCTATTACAGTCAACGGCTCCACACTCTCACCAGTCCCACAAGTCCGCTGCCTCGGGATAACCCTTGACTCCGCTTTGTCCTTCAAACCACACATCCAAGCCCTCACCTCCGCCTGCCGCCTCCACCTGAAAAATATTTCACGAATCCGCTCATTCCTCAACCCTGACACTACAAAAATGCTGGTCCATGCCCCTGTCATCTCCCGCCTAGACTACTGTAACATCCTTCTCTGTGGCCTCCCGTCTAGCACTCTTGCTCCCCTTCAATCCATCATCAACTCTGCTGCCCGTCTTATCCACCTCTCTCCTCGCTACTCCTCTGCCTCTCCCCTCTGCCAATCCCTTCATTGGCTACCCATTGCCCAGCGAATTCACTTTAAGTTGCTAACCATGACCTACAAGGCTCTCCATAACCTCTCCCCTCCGTACAGCTCTGCCCTAATCTCCAGATACTCCCCCTCACGCAACCTCCGCTCATCACAGGACCTTCTCCTCTGCTCTCCTCTTATCAGCTCTTCACACAACCGTCTCCAAGATTTCTCCCGTGCTTCCCCCACACTCTGGAACTCACTGCCCCAACACATCAGACTCTCCTCCACTTTCACCAGCTTCAAAAGCACCCTGAAAACCCATCTCTTCAGGATAGCCTATAAACTATAGTACCCCTTCTGTCACCACACCCTCCACAAACATGTCTGCCCCCACCTTCTGTCTCTTTCCCCCATCCTTGTAGATTGTAAGCCTTCGTGGGCAGGGTTCTCTCTCCATCTGTGCCAGTTGATTGTCACATACTGTCAGCATTGAACTTGTTTGACTTATGTTATGTTTGTAACCCTCTTGAATGTACAGCGCCCTGGAATCAATGGCGCTCTAAAAATAAATAAATAATAATAATAATAATATTTAGGTTTTTAAGCATTTTCTGGTCCCACTTATCAGTCCATGTGGATGGCATTTTCAACTGATTTGGGTAAGAATTCATCCTTGCAGACCAAGTACACCCATACATGCAGATTGTCTTCCCTGGGACAATGCAACATGTCACAGGGCTAGAAATGACCGACATTGGGTGGAGAAGCATGACCAAGACTTCCAAGCACCACCTTGGCCCCTCTTTCTACAGACTTGCACCCGAATGAGCATCTGTGGGATCACCTCCATTGTCTTGTTCGCTTTATGGATCCTTCCTCTCGCACCCTCCAGCTGCAGTGGGAAGCAGTCAGTTTCAGTTCCCTGTGACAATTTACCAGGACCTTATTGAGTCACTCCCAGCCCATCTGTGCTGCATACAGAGGTTACTCTGGATATCAACTAATAGCCATAATAAGGTGACTTGACTGTGCATATATTTTAACAGCTGGAAATTCGAATTCTATGCACTCTATAAAATAGTTGCACATATATACCGTGACAAATGTAACAATTCACTTATTTATATATTTACTAATATGTAGTGTTTTGATGCCTTTTTTAAAATCCGCAAATATAGCGGTTTTGCGACCATTCGGTATCCTGAGCTCAAAGTTATGTGTTTATAATGAACAGGGTTTATAAAGCCTTATCCATGTATGGGTTTCTTTCCTCATTCACTGATAGGAGTGGTGTCAAATAGACTAATCTAAAAGTTCTATTAATGAAAATCATATGTTTGCATAATAAATCATTAAGACTACGATGACCGTGTTATTCTGAGATTTGCAAGCATTATTATGTTACTTATAAAAATAATCAGAGCATGACAGAACTGTGGATACTACACTATTGTTCAGACCAATGGGAGAGTTCTGACCATTTCGCCATTCTCAAAGAAGACGTTGGGATTGCCTCTTCTCAGTATAAGTGCGGGTCCCAGCGGGTCCTGCACATGTGACAAATTGAAAGCATGTCCTATCGATATGCCATCAATGAGTGGGATGGGACAACCCCTTTAACTTTTCGAGCCAATGATCTGAACAACAACCATCTTGACTGATTGTCACATCATAAACAAGATGTTCCAAGTTATCAACTGGGAAAAAAATGAAGAAAAAAGAATTCTTACTTTTGAGGGAAAAATAATGTGTTAAATTGAAGATGGTTTTTCTCCACAACTAATATTTATGGACTGTCATTTTCATACGCCATAACCTGACAGCTAGGAAACCAACAGATCCCAAAGACAGGTTACCCAGTCTGAACTGGCACATTTAAGTACACAAAAGTAACTAGTCTGTATAAATCTGTAAACAGATACAGTTACCAGTGCAGCATGTTAACCTGCCAATTTACACATCTACCATACAGCTGAATGGTAAATTACATCACACATGTGACCAAAATGCCATCATGTACAGGTTTTGGGTTTAGTTAAGGTCCCTATAATCAGAATTTAACCAGATACAAATTGATGCAATACATTTTCTTTTTGGCAAAAACCTCTTGAACGCCCTCTCCTTCTCCTTAACACATACTCCCACACAGCATAATGCAAGAAAGCTGGTACCTAGGATTGAATAGAACTAATAATGGCTCGACTGGAGACAGGACTGACTTTCAGCCCGAAAGTGCCCTTTTTCATTAATATTATATACTGTATTTATACATACAACGCTCACCTTTGACCATAAAAATTATATCACAGTAAAGATGGCCTACACATGAACAGTTTACTCACCTGTCCCATCCTCTTGGTTAGTAAATAAAAGCACAAGTCTCAGATCTCTAATTATTAAACAGCTATGACATATTATATATATACCATAACTAAAATTGTATGTTTATATGACAGACTTCTGCCACAAATTCTGATCCTGTAGTGGGGCTAATCCACATATTGGCTACCGCATATAATATTCAACTTCGATTCGGTGCAAAAAAGTGACACTTTTTTTACCTACAGCACAGACTGACAATAGCAGTGAAAAAAATCTACTGTAGTGGATGGTGAACTATGGCATGGATTACTATTAACAATGGAATGAAGCTACCACATTGCACATGGTTTGAAACAGATCCCAGTGTGGAATTTGCATGAAAAATCCAATGTATGAACCTTGGATATAATATATCTTTTTGCACAATTTGCTGATCTCTAAGGAACTTAATGGCAAAATTCACAACAGGTGTTTAATCCCCGAATTGTCCAGTAAATTAAGGGGATCAATTTGAATTGGGATTTAAGCAGTCCTCCTCATCATGCTGTTCCCATTTTGACATTATAAGACCAAGACACTTTACAATTGATTAACAGTACCTTGCCATTGCAAGGCTTCAATCAGGATGCTCTCAGACGGAAGTGGCCACTGAGCTTAGAGTGTCAGAGCGTTATCAGCAGGTTGCAACAGACATACAGAGAGACTGGAAGAGTCACAGAAAGGCAAAAGTAGTGGACATCTTTTGGCTACATCACACACTGGTGACCGCTTCATTGTAAACAATGCCTGGTGGAACCAAATGATAAATGCTCCATAGCTCCAGGCACGTTTAAGGGAGGTGAGAGACACCCAAGTGTCACATCAGACCATTAGCAACCGCTAACATCAGCGTAAACTCCTGAGAGCATCCTGCTTAAAGCCTTGCAATGGTGAGGTACTGTTGATCAATTATAAGGTGTTGTCTTTTTCTCATGATGTTAAAATGTGTACAGCATGATGAGGAGGACTGTAATTCACTCCAATCCCCTAAATTTATTAGGTGATTCAGGAATCAAACACCTGTTGGGAATTTTGCCATTCAGCTTCTTGTTAGAGATCAGCAAGTTGTGCAAAAAGTACTGAAACATAGAACAGTTGGACATGAGCATACTATAGTTAAGCGATGGTCTCATTTAGTTCATTTAAAATAAATTATTTTCATCCTGAAATTTCAACCAAATGCCATATTCCTAAGGCCATGTTCACACGGCTTAAAATGGGCCGTATTTCGGTCCGTAATTACGCGCCGGAGTGCGCAATTACGGGCCGAAAACGGCCCATTCATTACGGTAATTCACAGTTCTCATAGAGAACTATGGATTACGTCTCCTCTCGCCGCCGGGCGGGGAGATAATTGACATGTCACTTTCTAGCGGCGTATACGGGCCGCTAGCAGTGATTGATCTATGGCCGCGAAGTGGCCGGCCCTCCGCTCACTCCCCCGCTCCCGCCCCGCCGGCGTAATTGCGGGGCGTAATTACGCCCTGCAAATACACCGTGTGAACATAGCCTAACGGTGATTTCGCAAATTTTCCAGCTGCAAAGAATGGAGAGGTCTGTAATTTTTATCATAGGTACACTACTTCTGTGAGAGACAGAATCTAAAAAAAATCCAGAGAATCACCTAGTATGATTTTTAAATAATTAATTTGCATTTTATTGCATGAAAAGAGTATGTGATACAATAGAAAAACAGAACTTAATATTGGGTACAGAAACCTTTGTTTGCAATTAGAGGCGAGACGTTTCCTGTAGTGCTTGAACAAGTTTGCACAAACTGCAGCAGGGATTTTGGCCCACTCCTCCATACAGATCTTCTCCAGATTTTGGGGTTGTCGCTGGTCTACTTTGAGTTTTAGCTCCCTTCAAAGTGTTTTGATTGGTTTCAGGTCTGGAAACTGACTAAGCCACTCCAGGACTTTGAAATGATTCTTACAAAGCCACTACTTATTTGCCATGACCGTTTGTTTCAGGTCATTGTCCTGCTGAAAGACCCAGCCACGACCCATCTTCAATGTTGTGGGAAGGAGATGACAAAAATCTCTTGATACATGGCCCCATCCATCCTCCCTTCAATGCGGTGCAGTCATCCTGTCCCCTTTGCAGAAAAGCAACCCCCAAAGTATCCAAAAGGTGTGAAGATTTTCTCCAGTTTGCCCAGAAAAAAAAACTCCTTTAAATGGACTGTAATGACAGCGCTGAACGTCTTTTTAGTTGAAGATTTATTACAAATAGCAATTGGAATACGCGTTTCGTGTGTAGACCACACTTCCTCAGTTCCATACACAGTGCTAAAACCATGGGGTTAAATACAAAAAACTGCCAGGTCTGCACATGTCAAACAAGTGTCAAAGGTTGAGGGAAAAATCAAGTAAAAGTTTAAAAATTAGATAAAAATTGAATAAATAGAATGATGTATAGATTACATTTATAAATTGTACATCCACATAGAAATACCATATAATTTTAAAAGTATTACAAGAAGAATTATAAAAAGGGAAAAAAAAAAGAACAAAACTTTATTTAAAAACGAACAAGAATACTTTATAAGAAGAAAAAAAAAAAAAAAAAGAAAAAGAAAAAAAAAAAAAAAGTTTGGAGTGACTGGATGTAGCCATTATAGATTGCTGGATTTGTTTAGGGTCTATCACTAAGGGTATTAAAGTGCGTTTTGAACTTTGTATTTATATTATGAATGGAAAGAGAAAAGAAGTTGTCAATCACGACTTATAACTTAAATTATTTTCATTGATGGTCATCCTGTAATAGGAAATTACCATGCCCTCATTTAAGAGGATATGAGTCTACATATATATGATCTATATATAATATATGAATAATCATATATATTATATATATATATTATAATGATATGCCCCCCCCCCCCCAAAAAAAAAAGAGAGACATTTTGAGGTAGTTTTGACTTTCTGCAAAAGTCAAAGGTTAACATACACTAGGATAACATGCCTATATGTCATGTCCTTTGGAAGCTCTGCGAAAAGCGCACTGGAAGGCTGGACGGGGATCGCTGCCGGCAGCGCAGGTGAGGCTCGGCGGACATGATTATTGTGATGATGGCCGGGGGCAGACATGAGAGACACAGAGAGAGAGGCAGAGACACAGAGAGAGGAGACGACAGGAAAAGAAGAAACAAGACACAGGAGAGACACAGAGAGAGAGACACACAGAGAGAGACACACAGAGAGAGAGCACAGAGAGAGACAGAGAAGAGAGAAAGAGAGGAACACAGAGAGACAGAGAAGAGAGAGAAAAAGACTCTCTCCTCTGTCTGTGTAAAAACGCACCCGGAAAGGGATGCTTAAAAACGAGGTGAAAAAGTTTGGGAAAACGGACCCAAAATAGGATCCACTTCCGGAGCCTTTTCAATTGCGAAAAAAGACCCGTAAAAAGGACCCAAAAACCCCGTGGAAAAACCCCTAAGGGTTAAAGGTGCTTTTTTGAATTTGTATTTAGTATTTATATTATGATGGAAAAAGAAAAAGAAGTTAAACACATTTTAAAACTTTTAAATATTTTTCTCATTGATGGTCTCCGTAATGTGATACCATTGCCCCATTTTTAAGAGGATATGGGGTCTAGACTACAAAAAAAAGGGATAAAGTTTTTCTGTACTTCAGATGTTGTACACACACATATGAGTGAAAAGAAATATGATTTAGGATAGAATGTGCTTTAACATGAAAAAATTTTAAAAAGGGAAAAAAAAAATAATATACACACACACATATTAAATATTAATTATAAATATAATATATATATATATATAATATATATATATATATATATAAAAATATTATATATATATATATTTTTCCCCCCCCCCCCCCCAAAAAAAAAGAGAGAGAGACATTTTTAAGGTAGTTTTATTACTTTCTGCAAAGTCAAAAGTTAACATACACTAGGATAACTATGCCTGATGATGTCATGTCTTTGGAAGCTTCTGATTATTGGCAACATCTGAGTTATTATTATGTGCCAAAAAATATATGCCAAAAAAAGTATGTATTACAGTGGGACATTCCTATTGGTTTTGTAAATGGAAGATTATTTTACCAATTTCAGAATGAGATGAAATTCCAGGAGAGGCGTAGCTTATAATATCCTAAGAGATGTTTGTTAGAATGTTTATTGTATAAGTTCTGTAACCTCATTGAGACCCATAGGAGATAGGGTCTGCAGCTGGTAAATCCAGAAAGCCTCTCTCTTTTGTAGGGTTTCACACCTATTATTGATATGTTCTGGAATATGATCAATGAGAATGAGTTTGAGTGTCTTATGATCCCCATCGTGTGTTTCAGTCATGTGCCTTGATAATCCATTTAACATATCTTTTTCTTATGTTCCTGCGATGTCCATTCATACGATTATGCACTTGTTGGGTGGTTCGCCCAATATATTGTTTCCCGCAAGTACATGTTAGAAGGTATATTACATAACTACTATTACAGTTGAGGGGATGTTTAATATCGAAGGATTGGCCAGTTGTGTGTGATGTGAAATTTTTCCCACCCTTTCCAATCATTGGGCATGTCATGCATCTGTTCCCATGGCATTTAAGACATCCAACTTCAGACGTCTTTGATAATTTGGTATTTTTTCGCTGATGCTGTCTGATGTTACTTGGGGCCACAATCTGTTTTATTGTGGTAGCCCTTCTGAAAATGAGTGAGGGATTTTGTGTGAGATGGTCTTTTAAATATGGATCCATATCTATAATAGGCCAATGTTTCTTTAAAATTTGTTTAATCTGTTGATGGGATGTGGTAAATCAGGTACTGAAGTTTGGCCTATTATAAGGAATTTTATTCTTTGGTGTATTTTCAGTGGTAATAGAGGTGGAGGCCTTCTCCTCCTGAGGATTTTTTTGAACTTTTTTTTTATACATTCTACTTGGGACAAGGTTCCTGCTCTTATGATAGATTCCCTAATTCGTTTTTCTGGGTAATGTTTTTCTTGAAGTCTTTCGGCTATCGTGGAAGATTGTGTCATAAAATCCACATCATTAGTGCAATTCTTTCGAATGTGTCTTAGTTGTCCATAAGGTACATTAGTTTTCCATTTATGTAAGTGACAGCTCCGGATGTCAAGAAAACTATTTGCATCTACTGTCTTAAAAAAAGTAGTAGTAACAAAGCGTTGATCTTTTTTTATGACCAAATCTAGAAAGTCAATTTCATTCATGCTGATTTTAGGGGTGAGGGAGATTCCCCATGAGTTATGATTGATCTCCTTAATAAATTGTTGGGCCTCCTTCTCTGTGCCTCTCCAGATCATGAAGAGATCATCGATATATCTTTATAGATTACAACTTTTTCAAAAAACGTGCTAGAATAGATGTTTGTATCCTCAAAATCCACATGAACAAGTTAGCGAATATTACAGGAGACCATCAATGAGAAATATATTTAAAAGTTATAAGTCGTGATTGACACTTCTTTTCTCTTCTCCATTCATAATATAAATACTAAATACAAAGTTCAAAATAGCACCTTTATTACCCTTAGTGATAGACCCTAAACAAATCCAGCAGTCTATAATGGCTACATCCAGTCACTCCAACCTTTTTTTTTCTTCTTTTAAATAAAGTATTCTTGTTCGTTTTTAAATAAAGTTTGTTCTTTTTTTCCCCCTTTTTATAATAATTCTTCTTGTAATACTTTTAAAATGATATGGTATTTCTATGTGGATGTACAATTTATAAATGTGATCTATACATAATCTATTTATTTAATTTTTATCTAATTTTTAAACTTTTACCTGATTGTTCCCTTAACCTTTGACCCTTGTTTGACATGTGCAGACCTGGCAGTTTTTTGTATTTAACCCCATGGTTTTAGCACTTTGTGTATGGAACTGAGGAAGTGTGGTCTACACACGAAACGCGTATTCCAATTGCTATTTGTAATAAATCTTCAACTAAAAAGACGTTCAGCGCTGTCATTACAGTCCATTTAAAGGAGTTTTTTTTCTGGGCAAACTGGAGAAAATCTTCACACCTTTTGGATCGCTACTACTTGACCCCGTGCACTGGGCATACGGAGCAAAACGGACAGACGGCTGTGGACGACTGATTCTTCGGTTCCAAATATTTGGATGCTTAAAAAAGTGTTGTGCCTTCCTTTGCACAACACTAGAAGGTTAGTGCTTAAAATAAAGTACTAGTGTTTCTTATTCAAAAGTCGCAATATTGCACTAGGGAGCGCTGTCTCGTTTTTGTTTTTTCTCTTGCACCCCCCAAAGTATGATATTTCCACCCCCATGCCTCACAGTTGGGGTTGTTCTTGGGGTTGTACTCATCTTTCTTCTTCCTCCAAACACGGCGAGTGGAGTTGATACCAAAAAATTCGATTTTGGTCTCATCTGACCACACAATATTGTCCCATGCCTCCTCTGGATCATCCAGATGGTCATTGGCAAACTTCAAAAAGGCCTGGACATGTGCTGGTGTGAGCAGGGGGACCTTACATTCCCTGAGGATTTAAATCCATGACGGAGTAGTGTGTTACTAACATTAATCTTTGAGACTGTGGTCCCAGCTCTATTCAGGTCACTGACCAGGTCCTCCTGTGTAGTTCTGGGCTGATTCCTGACCTCTCTCAGGTTCATCCTTACCCCACAAAGCGAGATCTTGTATAACTGGCGCTCTATATAAACTTTTATGTTAGATCTATGTGTGATTGTAATACTAGCTATCACCCCCCTCATGGATGGTAGGCATGCGAGTTGTTGTTCAACAGTATTTGGTGTGTGAGCGATTGTTATCATTATTCTGCAATCTCAAATACCACTGGGATTTTAACTGCCTCCTACTCGGAATGTTTATTTGTCCTATCCATTGTGCATTAAGTATGTAACTGATCCCTTAGTTGAAAACCCCTCTATGAAAACCCTGCATTTGCGCTTGCTACAAGAGAGTGGGGATAAGGAAGAATGATGCCGTGCCATCCACTTACCAGAGGAGTAAAAAACTCATTGTGCACAGCGGCTCCTGCTGCATATATAGCTGTGGTTGAGCTGGGACAGGAACTTTGCCCTTAATTTGATGCATTTTGTGTTAAAGGTAATCACTGACATTATCAGTCAGGAGTTAAGCAACTCACGAGTGTGAATGTTAAGGATACAGCTATACGCTGAGGATCACTGCTGGTAGAGTTAGCATCGGAACAGTGCAAAAGAGTGTACAGAGTGTGTGAGTGTGTGTGAGTGTGAGTGTGTGTGGTGTGAGTGATGTTGAGTGTGTGAGTGAGTGTGTGAGTGGTGATGAGTGTGTGAGTGTGAGTGTTGAGTGTGATGATGTGTGAGTGTGAGTGATGTGGAGTGTAGTGAGTTGTGAGTGTGAATGTAGTGATGAGTGTGATGAGTGTAGTGTGTGATGTGGATGTGTGAGTTGTATGTGTGAGTGTGTGAGTGTGTATGTGTATGGTGAGTGTGAAGTTGAAGTGTACAGTAGGTGTGAGTGTGAAGTGTGAGAGTAGTGAGTCAATGTAAACAGGTTCACACCTATAATTATAATATTTATATAAAAAATTATATATAAAAAAGTGATATCAAATAACACGTGATAGACAGCACATGATATATTGCAAATGTCTAATGTGAGCGATTGCTTTTGCAACCCTGTCATACTGATGAGTGATGAATATGGACTTTAGTGAATGTTGACCGATGGTTTTCAGTAATGGGTAAGGCCATTGTATTTACTGTAAATTATTGATCAGGTGATCCATTTTGGCATATCTGCAGTCTATAGAGGGTGCATTGGATCTTTTAAGTACATGTGGACTATAGAATCTGAGAGCAGAGCCTCACCCACTAGACTAGTGCAGTAACATACATTGGTCAGCCATAACATTAAAACTATGCCATTTCGGATATTTATTTATGATCCTGTTGAAGAATTTCCAAAATGGCATGGTTTTAATGTTATGGCTGACCAATGTATGTTACTGCACTAGTCTAGTGGGTGAGGCTCTGCTCTCAGATTGTATAGTCCACATGTACTTAAAAGATCCAATGCACCCTCTATAGACTGCAGAAATGCCAAAATGGATCACCTGATCAATAATTTACAGTAAATACAATGGCCTTACCCATTACTGAAAACCATCGGTCAACATTCACTAAAGTCCATATTCATCACTCATCAGTATGACAGGGTTGCAAAAGCAATCACTCACATTAGACAGTTTGCACATATATCCTCTGGATACAACTAGATAACTCTAGCGCCTGCCATAAAGGAGTAGTCAAGTTTAATAAAAAGCATATGGTAATCCATGTGTATGTTGGAGAAATGGCAAGGAATACCCTTCAGTTCATGTTACCTACTAATATAAAAGAAAATGCTGTAGGGTAAATGAATATACAGACTCTTACAAAAATTGTTTTTTTCCAAGTTTTAACATCCAGTCATGTGCTGTGAAAGAATTCATAGGAAATAGCAAATATTTTATAAATTATTGTTGGCTAGAATAATGCCATGTGGTTCCTGTGTGGAACAGTGACAAGAGGCGCTCTGCGTATTAACTTTCTATTGTTCTTAAAAGAGCATAACAAACTTAGATGGTAACAATGAAAAAGCACACGACAGAGCAAGAAACAGCTCCTTACACCCTTTTCAAAATAAAAATAAAAAAAAAAAAAAAAGTTTAACTTACCACTAGAAGCCAATAATTTCAGCTAGGTTTTATTAGCAAATGTGATCTCCTCAAATCCAAAGTCTTAAAGGAGTTGTCTCCCTACAGGGTTTCAAAGGATGCATGAATGAAATACTCTGTCACTTCCTGGTTCAGACTGACTAATTTGCATAAGCTCCTTGCTTGTACAGCTCCATGCCTGTTCAGTTGCTAATTAGATCAGATTAGCTTCTCAAACTGCTCACAGGACTTCTTATCTGATCCCTCTAACAAAAGCCCTAATTACAGTTCTGTTTACTTGAGATAAATCAAGCTTTTTACTGCCTGGCAGCATGGACACTGTGGACACTGCCCTGATGTGTGTGATGACTCACTCACTGTTATCTCATTGAACAAACAGCAGGGGGAGATTTGTTTACAGGTCAGTTACTGAGGGAACTGAAATAGCCAGGGAGGTCATAAATTCACTTGTATCTCCTTAGGGAAAACAGAGGAACAAAGCAATATATTTGGAAAATGTCTTTATTTTGTGTTCCCTACAATTTGAAAGCTATTCTTTGTAGCGAGACAACCCCTTTAACTAACGCTGAACTTTTACAATGATTGGTAAAAGGGACACTGCCACCAGAATGAATATTTTTGTTAAAACTGATATTACTGGAAACCTATTTTTTCTTAGAATGTTTGGCAATTTTTTCTTTCCAGCAGTCCCATACAATTAAAAAATGTATACAAAATAGTGCTTCTCTAGCCAAGAGAGAAAAACTTCTGTATGGTATTGCAGACTAATCTCTCTCTACTTCAGCTGCTACTTATCTTTTTATAGTCTAAAGTAGGTCATTAAAATGATTGCTCCATTGTTCTCTCCACATGGATAGGCAGGATTATACTAGACCACTACATGAAAAGAAAATAGGGTAATCCTTTTCTGCATGTAGAGGGAATTTCTTCACATTTATCGGGTTACTGCTGATAACACTTACACTTCGTAGGGCATACCCAACCAGAAAGAAGAACCACTAAGCAATCATTTGACTGTAGTGCTATCAGAGCTCGAGGGTAATTCAGAGAGAGTAATGTACATTTTTAATCAGGTGGTAGTTTGTTTGTTTTTTAGAATTCAGTTGTATATTGCTTAAAGGGGTTTTGCCACAAAGTAAAGTTGACCTGGGAAGCTTGCAAATTAAATAATAAACATTTTCACCATTCATCAATATTAAAAATTCTGTAGCGGGAGAAGAGAGACTTTTCGTAGATAGGAAGGATTAACATTATTAAAATGAACGTACTGCCGCGACTTTTGTACTTATTTCAGACAATCCCGATTAGACTACCCAACTCATTTTTCCAGGACCTGAATAAGTGCATACGGCGCTTTGTGTGGGACAACAAGAGGCCGAGAATTGCAAGGGATGTCCTGATAAGGAAAAAGGAGAAAGGGGTCTTAGTGCTACCAGACTTTAAATTGTATTATCTGGCGGCTAATGCCACTAGAATAATTGATTGGTTCTATGCCATCACCTCTAAACGGTGGATTCAGGTTTTTGGAGCGGCTAAGCGGGAGGATGATTTCCACCCTACTTTGGCTGATCCACTCTATGCCATGTATCAAAGTATCCGAGCTTCCTTTAGTCACCCAGATTACACTGTCAGTGTTTCGCCTTGTGGGAAGACAATATGGGCTATACTCTCCGGGGGGCCCATTGATGCCAATCAAGTGGATCCCGGGGATTCATATCTCTTCAAACTGTCTACTGTACGGCGATGAAGGCAAGCAGAAACAGCTGCGCATTAAAGACTTTGTGAACCATTCCTCCTTCAAGTCATATGATGACTGTGTGCCGACACCCTATCGCTCCCCAAACACTTGGCTGCAATTTTTACAGCTTCAGCATTATTTTGTCACTAACAAAGCTAAGTTAGATCTAACTCGTAGCCTTACTTGTTTTGAGCAACTATGTGTTCAAAATAAGAAGCCATTACACCTGATCTCCACCCTGTATAATATGTTGATTGAGAAACACTCGAATAGTCGTCCACAGTTCCAACTCAACTGAGAACAGGAACTAAACTGCTCTATTGCCGAGGAAGACTGGTTAAAAGCATGTTCGTTGTCTAACAAGGCTTCAGTCTCCTGTAGGATACAAGAACTTAATTACAAAGTTCTATCCCGTTGGTATAGGGTGCCGAAGCTACTCCATGCAATTTACCCGGGAGTACCGGACTCCTGCTGGAGGTGTGGAAGGGAGACGGGAACGATGACCCATATCTGGTGGAGCTGTGAGGCCCTTCAGCCATTCTGGGAAAAAGTACTTGATCTAATTCGGAATATCACGGGTGTAGCTTTAGAAAACTCTCCTACAGTCGTCCTGCTTTACATTCTACCTCTAAGTCTGAGCTCATTGAAGGGGAACTTGTTAATATTTTTGCTCGCAGCAGCTAAATCCCTGAGTCCTAGGAAAGGGCGCTCAACACAAAGTCCCACATTGGCTGAATGGTTTAAGGAGATTTTCTACTTGCAGCGTATGGAGGAAATAAGGGCGGGTACGGAACAGATCGTTATGTGAAGATTTGGGAGGAATGGGTGATCTTTACGGGGTCTGATGCATTTAAGATGGCGGAGACGGGATATGATTAGACTCTCTTGGAACTATGCACTTGCTTTGGCATATACTTCTAACCTTAAACTGGGGTCAGTTCTCACTGGGATTAGCTCTATTACTCCATTGAAGTGCGGATTGACATGTCTAGTAGCCTCGTCCGGTTGGTATATTGAGTACTTCTAGTTGATTTATTATTTTATCTGTTCTTATATACAGTAACTATGTCAACAGTATATAATGACAAAATAATACATTATTGTCATGTTTTAAATGATTTATAGGAATCTGAGTTTGGTAGATCTATATATATGACCGTAGCTAGCGGTGGTTCTTGCTAGACATACCAATTCTTCTTTAGTTTTCAAGTTCACTCGACATGTGATATCTTTAGCTTAACCCTACCCTATCCCGTTGGCAGAATGTTTATTTCCTATTGATATATTACTGTTGTATTCTATGTGCCTTGTCTTAATAAAGCGGTTTTTGAAAAAGAAAAAAAAAAGAAAAATTCTGTAGCACTTTTGTTTTAACTGCTCCTTTAGTGAGCCATTGTTTACAGCTCATGTCTAGGGGATACGACCAGGGCTGTGAGCTCCTCAGTCCTGGTCAGACATCACTTGTCCTCTCAGGCAGCTACTGAGTGTTCAACCCCAGGTTGAATCCCACCCTCTGTCCTCCTTAGTAATTAGTCAAACAGTGCAAATAAATGAAAACAAACAAACCTCAGTCAGGTTTGTGCATTGATAAAGAGAACAAAAATCCACAGGTTTGGTTCCTGCAGGGATTTGAACCTAGGACCCTTGTGCTGTGAGGCAAAAACTTTACCACTGAGCTACATTGTATCTACTTGCAGCTTTTTACACAAAGAGACCTTTCTTTCACTAGAGAGAGAAAAGGCATGGTGGGTCACATGATATACAATTCAAACAAATCACACACACCACCTTCTGACTACACAGATCTGAAGAGCTGGATGCAGGAGGTATGAAATAAGATCGTGGCAAAACCCCTTAAAACGATAAAATACAAAAAAACCACATAAAAAATAGCAAAAAAAAACTAAAAAGAGCGTGTCCCTTAATTACACTTCTGGGTACTCCCACAAGAAAACATCAAAAAAGATATAGATACTGTATAATACTTAAATAGGCAATATAAAGGTGGCTTAGGCTGTATGATAAATCTGGAGAATGTCTAGACACCTTTACCTAACTTTATACCACTTATTACCCTTCATTGGCTAAATTTGTTTCAAAAACTGCTTCACAATCTTGGCATCCAATGGGCCTCATTTACCCTTGTCTAACAGTAAGGCTATGTTCACACGGCTTATTCACTCCGTAATTGCGGGACGGATTTCGCCCACAATTACGGCAGGTGCTCGGCAGCTCGCCGGCCCCATAAACATTCATTATCCACGGCGCGTATCCCGCCATGATAATTGACATGTCACTTTCTCCCCACTCGTCATATTTCGCGAGCGGGGAGAGGAGACGGAATCCATAGTTCTCTGAGAACTGTGGATTACCGTAATGAAAGGGACGGATTTCAGCCGTAATTTGCGCAGTACGGCGCGAATTATGGACTGAAAAGAGTCCCAAAAAAAGCCGTGTGAACATAGCCTAAGGGCAAGTTCACATGGCTGATTTTAATGCAGTTTTCCTCGGCCAACACTGCGTCAAAAAGCCCCCAAAACGTCCGCAAATTATTTTCATCGATTACTATGTAAAGCAGTGTTGTAGTCCACACACAATGTGGTTTTTCCGCTCATTTTCTGTGCTTCTTTAGACGCTGTTTTGGGCGCTAAAAAAATAGAGTCATGTCATTTCTTGAAGCATTTTCAACACTGAAAATATCCATAGTAATCAATGGAAAGCTTCAAAACCTCTCCCAAAACCTCAGCGCGGTTTTAATCACGTTTTTTGGCACAGTTTTTCCCTGGCTATTAATTTGTATGGGTGTTTCAGAAAGAAAACCGTAGTGGAAAACTTAATCAAAACCCAGTCAAATGCTCGGCTGAAAAGTGCTGCATTGAGGTGGTTTTAGACGTGGTTTTGATGCCGATTTGGAAAATTCAGCGTCCAAATCAGCCGTGTGAACATACCCCAAGACTGATTGGTTACTATGGGAAACAGGCAGTCCAAACAGAGCTCAGCTTTAATTTCTTAAACTGCTCTGGAATGAAAGCTGAACTGGTTGCTATGGGCAACAAAGACAGTCTTACTGCTAGATAGTTTTAATAAATGAGGCTTGATTGCTATAGAAAGTGAGCAGTACAAAGTAGAAATCTTCAATATTCTACTCAATTCTATTCAAAATTCAATAATTTTAGAAGTTTTCTCAATCACTGGCTTGAAATGTGAGGTTTATAGCTTGTTGCCAAGGGACACGCCTTGACGTTCATAGTCAGCTCTTTGGTCAAGAATGCTCAGTTCTACAACAAGGAAAGTGAGAATATGTATCTATGCAGCAGCAAGGATTGGAAGGGGATATATCTAGGAAACGGATGTGAGAGACTTGGCAGAGGAGAAGAATACAAGGGTTGAGACTTGCTCTTCAGCAACCAGGGGATACAGGGAAAGGAGAACAGTCTCCAATAGATATCAGCATTGCACAATGGGAACTGTAGTCTGCTACCAACATGAGCTGCTGCTAAAGTCAAACCCACAGGGGCAACAGTGTGACAAATTATGTCAATTATCCATATTTTGAATGTAGGCTTAGTGTTCTACTGTTGCTCTGTTTGTAATGACCCTGCAGCCCCCTTTGAAGTTTTTGTCTGAACACAAGACTACTCCTTTAAGCCACATCCCTTCTGCAAAGCCTCGTCTCCTTTATCAGCTGGTGCAAATGTATGCATGAAGAACATGAATTGCAACTGCCATAGAAAACGCCTTCCTACGGGTATCCCTAACAATCAGAGAGCATAGATTTATAAAAAATAAAAAAATTGCCCCCCAACCATATGGCAGCCTTTAAGATTCATCTAAATTTACCAACCTTTTGTCTTTGTCCAGGGAACTACCCTGATTTTATCTTTTGGGTATGATCTAGGCAGGGGTGTCAAACTGCGGCAATCCAGCTGTTGGGAAACTACAACTCCCATCATGGCCACTGTTATAGATTATACAAATGCATGATGGGAGTTATAGTTTCCCCACAGCTGGAGGGCCCCAGTTTGACCCCGGTGGTCTAGGGAATCGTAGGAAAAAGTGTGCAGCTCTAGTTTTGTTCCATGCACATGCTGTACCTTAGGGGATGTTCACACAGACAATTTTGATGCTGCCCCCAGTTAATTTTCATTGATTCCTATGTAAAACCACGTTGTAGTTCGCACTACACGTTTCTGGATGCAGTTTTGTAGCGCGTTTTGCGCGCTTCTTTGGACGCTGAAAAAGTGTCCTGTCAATTCTTGAAGCGTTCCTAGCGCTGAAAATCCCCTTAGAATCAATGAAGAGCTTCAAAACCTCGGCGCAGTTGTGACGAGGTTTGGCCATGGTTTGTAAATTGGTAACGTAGGCTGAACAAGATAAAACGGTGTCAAAATCCTCATCAAAACCACTCCTAAAAACACGCACTCAAAAACCTTGTCAAAAGGTTTGATGCTGTTCTGGGCGCTGAAAAATCAGCGTCCAAGTCAACCGAGCCTCTTTACGGTTTACTCCTAAACCTTGAGTAATACCTTGTGATTATATCAAGTCCATTTCCTCTTTTTATATGCAGTCATGGTCTACTTTAATGATGTTTAAAGCACTACATAAAGTATATTAGTCAACATTTACTGCTGTGAGCAGGTAGGTTAGCAGCGGTACAATGTGAAATATTGACTACACATCCCATCAAATACAGAGTAACAATGCCATTCTTGCTGGTAAATTACATGCGCTAGCGGATTCTCGGAGGACAAGCCCTGCTATTAGCAAGCAAGCAGTCAAGTGCAGAAAACCCAGAATTCCACACAAAAGTGTTGTTACTGTCACAGATAGAATCAATAAAGGTTTGCACATTCATTTAAACACCAAACCCTAAATGAATTAAAGCCTTAGCCCGAAACATTACATAATTTCATACCTCAGATCAGACTCCCTGGATTTATTTAGACCCCAGAATAGACCCTTAAAAGGAGTTGTCTCCCTACAGAGTTTCATAGGATGCATGAATAAAATACTCTGTCACTTCCTGGTCAGACTGTCTGTAATTTGCATACAGCTCCGTGGTGTATTCAACTCTGTGTTTTCATTCTGCTAATTAGTTTAAGTTAGCTTAGAAGCTCTCCAGAACTGCTAGCAGGAGTTTTTTTTTATCTGATCCCTCAAACAAAAGCCCTAATTAGTGCTGTTTACTTTAGATAAATCAAGCTTTTCACTGCTGGCCAGCACCGAGCTGCCTTGACCTGTGATGATATCACTCCCTGCTATCACATAGAACAAACAGCAGGGGGGAGAGATGTACACAGGTCGGTCACTGAGGGAACAGAAATAGCCAGGGAGGTGATTCACTTGTATCTCCTTAACAAAAACATATGAACAAAGCAATATATTTGGAAAAGGTCTTTATTTTGTGTTCCCTACATTTTGAAAGCTATTCTTTGTAGCGAGACAACCCCTTTAAGTAAGATACCTAAATTAAATATAAACGCTAGACCAGACCATTAAAGAATTCCTTACTTTAAACCAGACCCAGAACGCTATTCAGACCCATAAATTAATACGACACAAGGAAAGACCCCTTAAATTTGTTCGGACTGCTCAATTAAATATCTACATTTGCATGAAGATATTTAGAACAAGTCTACTACATCATTTACGCCATGGTAAGTGTAAGTAATTTTTAAACAGAACTTCTCCTTTATAGTCACAGACAATCTGATACGTTTTAGGGCTGCAGGGTATTATAAATCCCTATTGTCGACTTGCAAATCTTTTACCAGAACTAAGAATGATGAAGCCAGCAGCCTGTACGTTGCAGACAGCAAAATAAAACAGCCCGAGTCTTCAGATGAGCTGACTACAAAGCGACAAACAATTGATTTTTTTTTTTTTTTTTTTAGTACCACAGTTTATACAAATGTGTTTTCAAATTTGTAGATGCAGACTGAAACAGTCAACGTTATAACTAAACAAATGTACTAACCATTCAGGGGGCACCATACTTGCATCCAGATTCCAATAGGTATATTTCCCATTCATCTCAACCGTATATTCTACCCACCGGTGACGTCCTGGAAAAAAACAAATAATGACATGCAAGACATTAAAGGGGTTGTCTCACCATAAGGATTGCTTTTTGTGTTAAAGATCTTGCAAAAACAAGTCACTTTGCGAAACGTGTCCATGAACAGTGTCCTACCTATTCTGGGATATCCCCTCTTGTATGGGCTGCATCAGCTCCTCAGGTCGCTATAGGTACAGACCTGTTTAATCTCTCCTGATAGGCTACTAATACTAGTTGCTATAGCTACAGTCATGGCTTCTACTGCAGCCTAGTAGAGTCCAGTAAACACACTCCTGAATTCAAAATGAAACCAAGAAAACAGGACTGAGGTAAGGTGAATCGATGTAGTGAGACAACCCCTTTAAGGGTGACCTGTATGATCGAGGCTGCGCCAGATATCTGCCCGACATCAGGCACAGCTCCGTTCATACATTTTTAAATCTCCCGACACAAACTAGAACCGTAGAGAAGCTATAGATATATAGCTTCGCTATGGCATTTCTGGGCGCATTACTGCTGGAACAGGGATGCCACTTTCAAAGTGCTATACCTGAGCCAGAAATGCCGTAAGAAGCGCTAGAATGCACCTGATTTATGACTCGCTGTAAAGCAGGTTCATAAATCAGACGCATTCTAGACTTCTCTTAGGCGCATGAAATTTGGCGTGTTAACGCCAAATTTCATACATGTCGCCCTTAGAGCCTATGGACACCAGCCCTCCAAATAGCATCATAGTTCACAAGAAATAAAGAGTCCATTGCTGTGAATCGGTCATATCAGGAGTAAAGTAAATCCATGTCAGGCAGGTGGGTTACCTCTGGGGGGGAAAAAAAAAAGCATTCATTTATACAAAAAGGTATTCTTTTTTTAAATTAATTTAAAGTTCCATCACATTTAAAAAGAGCCAGTAATTGTTACAAGTGGTTTTCTTAAATAATAAATTTATTTAGCTAGTGAAATTAAGGGAAATGAAAGGAAAATAAGGATGGAAAAAAGAAATCTACAAAATACACAGCAAGCATAATAATAATAATGCCTCAAAAAAAGACAAGTGGAAATTAGCTATAAAATACTACATGGAAAGGTTAAACAGTGCCTCCTACTTTTATAGAAGACTATTAACAACCCCTTACCATCACAGCCAGTTTTGGCCTCTCTGACAGAGCCCTATTTTTTAAATCTGGCATGTGTCACTTTATGTCAGAATAACTTTTTGACACTTTTACCTATCCATGTGATTCAGAGACTGTTTTCTCGTGACACATTGTGCTTTAAGGTAGTAAGAAACTTTGGTCCATACAACCTTGTTTATTTGTGAAAAATATCAAAATGTTGTGAAAAATGAGAAAAATTAGCCATTTTCAAACTATAAAAAGTTCTGCGAGTAAGACAGATAGCTATTCCACTCAAAATAGTTTAAAGTTAGCATCTACCATATGTCTACCACAGGTTGTCATCATTCTTTGTCTTTTTTTAACAACATTAGGGGCTTAGAAATTTAGTAGTTATTTTTCACATTTTCAAGAAAATTTGCAACGTAGATTTTTTTTTTAGGGGGCAGTTCTGACATGGTTTTGAGGGGCCTGTATGTTAGTCCATAAACGACTTCAAAGAAACTACACCTCTTAAAGTATTTAAGACAGCATTTCGGGAGTTTATTTACCCTTTAGGTATCTCACAGAAATTAAAGCAAAGTGGAGGTGAAATTTAAAAAATTTTACTTTTTTCCAGATTTTCAATTTTTATCCATTACTCAGTGGAACACATTAAATATGACCAAGGAATTACAACTCAACATCGATTCCCCAGATTCTGCTGTTTTCAGCGATATCCCATATGTGGCCCTAGTGCACTATTTGGCTCAACCACAAGCCCCAGAATAGGAGGAGCACCTACTGGACACTGGGGCCTCATTTTCATTACGATTTTATTTAGGCACCATTTAAGGTTTGATGACACCCTAAGGTGCCAAAACCTAATAAACTCCCCTAAAAAGACTCCATATTGGAAACTATACCCCGTTAAGGAATATATCCAGGGGTGCAGTGAGTATATCGACCCCACAGGTGTTTCACATATTTTTTTTTTCTTCCAAGTTCGGTAATACCCTACATGTGGGTGTAAACTGCTGTTTGGGTGCACAGCAGGGCATACAAGGGAGGGAGTGTTATTTGGCTCTCGGAACTCAGATTCTGGTGGGTGCAGTCACATTTGCAAAGCCCCCAAAGTACCAGAACATTTGAAACGATCCAGAAGTCACCACATTTTGGATTCAACACCTCTCATGTATGTCATCAAGGTGGGTGGGGGTTGTGGGAGGAGTATACAGTTCTGCCATTGTTTTATGGGATTCATTTTTACAGCGTTCACCACACAGTATAAATATCAAACTTTACAATTACATAAATGTTATATAGTTTATGTTTAACTACATTTATACAATAGAAATGTGCTTATAAAAAAAAATGCGTTTTTATGTTGTCATAGTTGGATAGCCATAACTTTTTTATTTTTCTGGAGCTGACTATGGGCTTGTTTTTTGCGGATGATTTGATGCTTTATTGGTACCATTATGGGGTTCAAGTGACGCTCTAACCACTTTTTATGAAGGTTTTTGTGAAAGGTTTTGAACAGAACACAGCAATCCTAGCAGTGTTTTTCATTTTTCCAGCGGTCACTATATAGTATAAATTACATGTTAGCGTTACTCAGCAGATCAATACGATTACAGCGATACCCAATTTGTATTTTTTTTTTATGGTTTACTGCTTTTACACAATTAAAACACCTTTTTATTCAAAAAGGAAAACACGTTTTTGCATCACCATAGTCTGAGAGCCATAACTTTGTTTATTTTCCTGTGTACAGAGCCGATTATGGGCTTGTTTTTTGCAGGAAGATTTGACGTTTTTATTGGTATAATTTCTTTTTGGGTGAGGCACAAGCTTTTTGATCGCTTTTCAATTTGTTTTTTGGAAAGGAGCATAAAAAAAAAAATACTGCAACCCAAGTAGTGTTTTTTTTAAATTTTTAACAGGGCTCACCATACAGTATACATGACAAGCTAGTTTTACTCTGTGGGTCGATACAATTATGGCAATACCCAATTTATATATATTTTTTTTATGTTGAAGCGCTTTAAGAAAAAAAACACTATAAAAAAAAGTCGTGTCTGCGTTTTACTTTTTCACTTTTTTTTTTTCACTTTTTCCCTTAGGGGATTTGTATTAGTGATCTTCAGAACTGCTATGTACTGGTCTCTATATACTGTCAGTCACCATGCCCAGCCGTGCCCACAATACACTGCGGAGCATGGTGACGTCACAGACAGCCCAGAACTGTTTATTACACTCCGCTGCTGCACCGAGAAAAGACAGAAGGAGCTCCCTTAGCTGTGCGATTGTAATAAATAACCGCAGCTAAGGGGGTTAATCACCTGCAGCCGGAGCTTACTTCAGTGATGCGGCATGAGGCCAGCAGTAATATACCGCTGGTCCCATGTTGCGATCATATAGGGATCGCTTGTGAGCCCGCACAATGTTTAGGACGTACTCATACGTCCCTTTGCGGGAAGTCACTTCCTGCTAGGACGTATGGGTACGTCCTAGGACAGGACAGGGTTAAAGGGGTGTTCCCACTACAGACATTGATAGCACACTGATAGGATAGGTATAGGTCCTATCTATTTCGGAAACAGGCCCCTGAAAGTGTTGGCTCACAATAGTGAATTGGTCTCGCGTGCTGAACACAGCACTCTGCTCTACTTGGAACTCCAAAAGAACAGCATGAAGATTTGTGCACAAGCTCTACTGACACTCCATTTTGAGCCGACACTTTCAGGGTCTCGTTCCCGGTATAGATCCCCGCACCTATCACACTTTGATGGCATATCCTATAGTGCCATCACCACTTCAATATTTTGCAATGATTAGAAAATAGTTATAAGAGTATACCTGGAGACTAGTCTTACCAAAGAAGTAACGCTTGTCTTCAAAATATTTGTTGCCATATTTGTCAATTCCAACAAGTGTGCCAGTTTTCAGGTCACCAGTCCTACAAAAGGAAGGTATAGATTTTAAGGGGTTGTCCAGTTCATAACAAACAGGATTCTAAGCAGATAATATTAGAATATAGTTATGTTCAAGGAAAGAGGTAACCATAGAAGCCTGTGTGCACTCAGAGCACATAAAATGTCTCTTATGTCATGACTAAAGTAAAATCTATTGACCAATGTATTTAGAAAAATACTTTAACTGTCCCTTTATGTTGAAAGCTAATCTTTGAAGTGAGAATCCCCCTTTAATGTCATCATGAGGACAGGGAGACATATAAGCTATGTTAGAGGCCTTGGAAAGCACTACAGAAACTCAGATATAGCTTTATAGACACCAAAGCCACAATACAGTTGTGTGCACTAGTCCTAAAGATCACAAAAGCAAAATCTCTTTAACCTCATTGAAGAATAAGCCTTTTAACAAGACTGTAAGAATACCAAAGGCAGCAATTACACTAGACTATAAAGCAAATGAACGACCAAAGCATTAATGAAAAATCATGTATTCGCTATAATTGTGAGCCCTAATGTGCAAAGGGACTAATGTGAAAGCGATCATTTGTGTGCAGTGCTGCAGAATAGGCTGGAACTATGTAAATAACGTGGATTAATAATAACCTAGCTCACATGTGCCCCCTAGTGACAGATGCATGCAGCAAGCATGATATGTTTTAAATCTGTGGGTTACATTCATAAAGACTCACATTTCACGCACCAAACGACGGGTAAAATTTACTCGTCGGGTTCTACCATTGAAAACTGTGTTGGGTGACATGGTTTTGAACCACTATTTCATGTGCATTTTAGGTTGCTTTTTTTTTCCAGCGGATTCAGCCAAAAAAACGAGTCCCATTTATTCCACTTCAATTAAGGTACAAGATCCAGCATTAAAAGCCTTTTTATTTTATTTAGTATGTACATATCCCACACATTCAGAGACACCTCTGTGCTTGGCATCAGCTGATGCATCTCTGGCCCTAACTAAGTCCTTGATCACAGCTATTGGGTTTGTCTACAACACCCAGTTTTAAACATAAAACCACCAATCACATATACATGAACAAACATACATATGAAGACTACCTTATTTTATATAGACACTATAACGACAGTAATGTCAGTACCCATGTATATATAAACACCTTCACATTTTAATATATGAATAATTAGGCCTGCTGGAAATCTCATCTGTAGTTCCAAAATCCAATGCGCCTCTCACCCTTACTAACTATTCCCAACCTATTCCCACTCCCCTTTTGGGTTTTAGCGCCTGTTCTATCACAAGACACACAAGCGTTTTTGTTGATCCCGCCTGTTTTTCCAAGTAGTGTTTTGTTGTTCCAGACATGTAAGGCCCTGTTCACACAACGGATTTAGGCCGCGATTTCGGCGGCCAAATCGCACCTAGTTTATTAACATGGTTTCCAATGTGAAACCGCGTAATAAACACACGCCACGGGTTTGCCGCGCGTGTTGGAGAACTCTCCTGTCAATTCTTGACAGGGAGTTCTCAGCGCGGTGGCCACGCAGTGTTGCCGCGGGTGGTGCGCGGCTGGGCCAAGGCTTGCCTCCTGCCTATTAATTTGCATGGGGGCAAACCCCCTCCACAAGCCACGCCCCAACCGTGCCGAGACCACGCCCAGCGCCCGCGCCGAAAAAACCCCGGGTTTGGGGGGGCGGGGAGTTTCGGCGGGGGCCAAAAAAAGGTTTTGGCCCAGCCAAAAATTTTCCTAAAAGCCTGTTCTTGTTTTTATAAAACAGTTGGATTTTAATTTTTTTTCAATTTACTGAAAGTTTTTACACAATCCCTATTTATAATTGGGGTTTTTCCACAAGTAAAATATAAACTATTGGAAATTTTCCCCCCTTTTAATTGTCTTTCCCCGGAAAAATTTTAATCCCCTTTACTTTTTTCCCCAGGGGGGGGGGGGGGGGGGGGCTGGGGGGGGGGGGGGGGGGGGGGCGGGGGGGGGGGGGGGGGGGGGGGGGGGGCCGGGGGGCGGGGGTGGGGGGGGGGGGGGGGGCGGGGGGGGGGGGGGGGGGGGGGGGGGGGGGGGGGGGGGGGGGGGGGGCGGGGGGGGGGGGGGGCGGGGGGCGGGATTTTTTGGTAGGGGAAAAGGGAATTTTTTTTAGAAGATTTTTTTTTTTAATTAAAGAAATTTTTTGTAAAAAAGTTGGGTTTTTTTGTTTATTTTTTTGGGGGGGGGGGGGTTTTTGTTTTGTTGGTATTTTTAAAAAAGGCCCAAATTTTAACTTTTAAAAAAGGGGGGTTTTTTTAAAAGGGGGAAAAAATTTTTAAAAAAAAATTTCAAAAAATTTTCCATTAAATTTTCTTCCTTACCCCTTTTATTTTTTGGGGCCATCACTCCTCAGGCCCTATAGCCAGACCTGCTAGTATCTCTAAATAGCTGCCAGGGGGTCACTATAGTACAGATCTGGTGTCCTCAGCACTCATCACTGCAGGAGAACCCAAAAAACATTTAACCAAAAAAAAAACTGAGAAAACAGGACTGAGGTAAGATAAATCGATGTAGTGAGACAACCCTTTAATGTATGTCTTTTCTCTATCAAAACTGTATTATGAGTGCATGCCCTCCTGGCTCGGATGTATTCTCCTGTGTGTATCGCAGCCACACTGTGCATGGAATGGCAGCTATTGGCCTGTAGAATCGTATTTCTATCCGTGGATTTATGTTACGGCTCAGTTAGGGCCCCGAAACACGTCACTGAGCCCTGCGAAGGGGTTCTCTTTAAAGTTGCGATATAAAACAGTGGGGAAAAAAGGATGTAGTCCGCCACCAATTGTGCAAGTTCTCCCACTTAAAAAGATGAGAGGCCTGTGACATCATAGGTAGAGCTCAATTACGAGAGACAAAATGAGAAAATTAATCCAGAAAATCTGATTTGTAAAGAATTTATTTGCAAATTATGGTAGAAAATAAGTATTTGGTCAATAACAAAAGTTCATCTCAATAATTTGTTATATATCCTTTGTTGGCAATGACAGAGGTCAAACATTTTCTGTAAGTCTTCACAAGGTTGGCACACACTGTGGCTGGTATGTTGGCCCATTCCTCCATGCAGATCTCCTCTAGAGCAGTGATGCTTTGGGGCTGTCGCAACACAGACTTTCAACTCCCTCCAAAGGTTTTCTATGGGATTGAGATCTGGAGACTGGCTAGGCCACTCCAGGACCTTGAAATGCTTCTTACGGAGCCACTCCTTCGTTGGCATGGTGGTGTGCTTGGGATCATTGTCACGCTGAAAGACCCAGCCATGTTTCATCTTCATTGCCCTTGCTGATGGAAGGAGGTTTGCACTCAAAATCTCACGATACATGGCCCCATTCATTCTTTCATGTACACAGATCAGTCATCCTGGTCCCTTTGCAGAGAAACAGCCCCAAAAACATGATGTTGCCACCCCCATGCTTCACAGTAGGTATGGTGTTCTTTGGATGCAACTCGGCATTCTCTCTCCTGCAAACACGACAAGTTGTGTTTCTACCAAACAGTTCTACTTTGGTTTTATGTGACCATATGACATTCTCCCAATACTCTTCTGGATCATCCAAGTGCTCTCCAGGGCAAACTTCAGACGGGCCCGGACATGTACTGGCTTAAGCGGGGGGGACACGTCGGGGACTGCAGGTTCTGAGCCCGGGCCCTGCGTAGTGGTTACTGATGGAGCCTTTGTTAGGTTTGGTCCCCTCTCTCAGGCCCTTAATTGGTCCCCCTGTGGTTCTGGATTTTTGTTCACCGTTCTTGTGATAATTTTAAACCCCAGGGGGTGAGGCTTGGTGGACCCAGATCGAGGGAGATTTATCAGGGGTCTTGAAAGTCTTCTTTTTCCCTAATTATTGCCCCTACATTTGATTTCTTCCCACCTTTTGCAGTTTTGCCCTTCCCAGCCTGGGAAGGGCTGTTTCTGTGTCCTTCGTGACTGTTTGGGGTTTTGTGGACAGGTGTCTTTTATTTTGGAAAAGGGTTCAAACAGGGGGCCTTTTCTACGGGGAAATGAGGGGAGGACGGGGAGCCTCTTAAAAAAAGGGAATTCAGATCTTGAGGGGGCAGAAATTTTGCTTGTTTGTAGGGACCAAATACTTTTTTAAATTTAATCTCAAATAAATTTTTTCCCAAAACCCTAAAAATGTGATTTTCGGGATTGTTTTTCTTTTTGTCTCTCATAGTTGGGGGTCTACCAAAGATGTAAATTAAAAGGCCCCTCTCATTTTTTCCCTAAGGGGTGAGAGTCGTCCCAATTTGTGGCTGACTAAAATTTTTTTTCCCCCAACGAAATTAAAATTAAAAAAAAAAAGGTTTTTAAAATGCGGGATTTGTTTCTTAATTGGAAAAAAAAGGGAATTTTTGGGAAACCCGGAAACCCCCCCGGTGTCTGGGGCCAGACAGCCATAAAAAAACCCCGAACCCCTGGGAAGGATACTTTCCCAAAACCCTCCAAAAGGAGGGAGTATTACTATATTTTTGTGCTGGAGCCCTCTTTTATGTCAAGGGGGGTTTTTTTAGTTGCAGACTGCACTTTGAAATACGACGGGCGAATGAACATGTTTTAAGGTTTTTTTTTAAACCTTTTAAAAAATAAAATGAGAAAATTTAAAAGGTTGTATAAACTAAAAAGGTTTTTTCCTTTTCTACGGGGTTTTTTTCAAATTGGGGGGGGGGGGGGACTTCCTTTTGATTTTAGATGAGTAATTCAAGCTGGAATCCGCAAAATACTTGTCATGTGAAAAGACCTTTAAAAGGGGAAAACCCTGTCACACGGGTTATCCCCCCCCTTTGTGGGGGACAAAAAAAGTATGCGGGACCTGCTGTTTCCAGGGGCCTGTGTCCATTATTCTGTAAAAAGAGGATTTTTCAGAGTATTTTACTGCCCAAATAAGAAAGTTTGGGGCCTGTTCTGCCAGAAAGAGTTTTTGCTTACTTCATGTAATAGGTTTTTCCCCCCGCCTAAAAAAAGGTAGACCCCCCCCTTTCACACCTGGTCACCTTTTACTTTAAATTTGGTAAAAAACCTAAAAATTAACCCGCAAGTGGGGGGGGCTCAAAAAGGGGTAGGGGGGGGGCTAACATCTGTCATAAAAAGGTTGGACTTTTTCCCTTTTTTTTTTTGCTTTTTTAAAAAGTTTTTTTTTTTTTTTTTTTTTTTTTTTTTTTTTTTTTTTTTGGCCTGCAAACTGCTAGATTTGGAATTAACCCCTTAATAAACTGCCCTCTTTGACTGGGGGGCATTTCAGGTCGTTCGCCCTTCAGCAATGTCTTTTTGACTTTGGGGTTTTGGGGCCCCCTACGCCGCAGCTGCAATGGGAAACCAGAGTTGAAAATTTCCCCACCCTTTTCCCGGGTGCAGCCCTCTGCAAGCCCCGAAAAAAGGGGGAAAAAACCTCGCTCCCAGGCGTTTAAAACCCTCTGTTTTGCGGGGGCATGCTTTGGTGCATAAATGCTGTGTGAACCCCAAGGGTGCTTTCACATGGAGTGTTTTTTGGATGCATTTTTTTTTTCAAAATATACAAACATAATTGCTGGCCTTTCCCTTAAAAAAAACACCCCCACAAAACACTCCGTGTGAAAGCACCCTTTTGGGGGGTTTTTTCCTTTGGGGTATGTGCACCCAAAATCCTGCCCCCCAAAAAATGGAAAAATCCCCTTTTGGGTATGTTCACTCTGCGTATTTGCGGGGTTTTTTTAAATTTCCGGTTCCCCCCAAATTTTAAAATTTTTAAGGGGAAAATTAAAAGGCCCGAAAAAGTCGCCCCGCAAAAAAATGGTAAAATAAATTTCCCCCCCTATTCCATGTGAAAAAAAAGGAAACAAAACTGAAGTTGCAAGAAAGAAAAGAAAATCTGATAAATCCATCGTACACAAAGGGTCCTGTTTAAGAAGTAAAGAAAAAAAGTTCAAAGGGTTTTCCAGGATTTTCCTAAATCACTGTACAGGTCAGGACTGTGGAGAAATAAGAAGAGACCTGTAGTCATGTCTATAGCTGGTTCCCCGGCAGTGACGTCACGTACACTGCTCATAGGACTGTGACCCAATCACTGGTAATGTACCCCTTTCAAAGTAAACAAAAAAATGGTGAGGCCCCGTGATTGGGGTTTATTGGGGACACCAATGCTGGGGTCTAGTGGGGAAAAGTGATGGTGGGAGATACAGTTTATTTTTTAATTATTGCAGTCCCAGCCTATACAGGGGTTTTGAAAATCTTTAAAAATTTTTGCTTTTACCTCATTACTTTCTTTTAGCGCATTCCAAACCCTTTTAGTTTTTAGATGCAGTTTTTGAAGCCCAAAAACCCCCCCTGGATTATATTTGAAGGACACATATTAAGAAAAGACAGAATATTTTTTTTTTGTTTTGGCTTCAAAAACTGCATCTAGAAATCGAGCATTCTGAAACCCCCCCCCCCCCCCCCTAGGATTTTTGAAAATTGGGTAAATTTTTTTTAATTTTTTTTTTTTAAATCCCAGCATTGTAGATTTTTTTTTGTCCCCTCCCCACCTCCAATAAAAATGGCATTAAAACTGAAATGTGGCTTGTTCTTTCAGCATGACAAAGATCCCAAAGCACACCAAACCCGGGCAAATAAAAAGAGGGGTCTTCGTAAAAAGCAAATTTTTAAAGGGCCTGGAGGGGTCCTAGCCAGTCTCCCCGATTTTCAACCCCAAAAGAAAAAACTTTGGGGGAGTTGAAAGTCCGTTTTTGCCCAGTGACAGCACCAAAGCTTTACTGTTTGAGGAGGGTCTGCATGGGGGGAATGGGCCAAAATACCCGCAAACAGGGTGCCAAAACCCTTTTGAAGCCCCTTTTGAAAATGTTTGAAACCTCTGTCATTCCCAAACAAAGGATATAAAAAAGGGTATTAAGATAATTTTTTGTTATTACCAAATATTTAATTTTTTCCACCCAATTTTGCAAAAAAATTTTTTTTCCCAAAATCGACTGTGATTTTTTTCAAATTTTTTGTTCCATAGTTGAGTCTAATAGCAATTAAGGCCTCTCTCCCATTTTTGATAGGGGAAAATTTCACAATTGGTGGCTGACTAAATACTTTTTTTCCCCCCTGTACTTTAAAATATTATAAAAACAATGTCTCTTGGAAGGTAGGGATTTAAAAAAAAAAAAAAAAACAACTATTGCCAGAAATCATGCTCAGGATGGGTTTTATGAGTGCAAAAATATTTTATTTTTAAAAAACATCTCAAAAAATGAAAAAAAAAAAAAAAAAAAAAAATTTTCCCCCTCTCCCCAACCCCGAATCTAGCGCTGTCCATCATCAAGGGGTTGTCTCACTACATGATTCATCTTACCTCATCTTTTTCTTGGTTTCATTTGAAACAGGGTGTTTTACTGGGTTCTTTTAGGGCAGTAGAAACCAAGGTCGTACATAGAACAGTGCTGGCGCCCATCAGGGAGAGAAAAAAGTCTGTAGCTATAGTTACCTGAGGAGCGATGCAGCCCATACAAGAGGGGAATTTTAGAATAGGTAGGACACATTTTTTTGCAAATGACTTTTTTTTGCAAGATCTTTTAAATGGAATTGTCTCAAAAAAACTTATTGTTTAACTCACATTTTTTTTTAAAACTTTTTAGGTTTTTTTGTTGTTTTTTTTAATTTTCCATATCATTTTCATTTTTTTTTTTTAAAAAATTTTTAAATCCTCAGTTTCACTTGGGCCCACAAGCCTAATAATCTCTGACACTTCCGTTCGTTTAGAGAGTTTCAGCTGGCTCATTATCAGTAAAAGCGGGCAAATAAAAGGAGACCCATTGTTACAATAACACAGAACCCCACCAGCACAAGAGGAGATGTCACAGTCCCCTCTCCCCTCCCTTCACAGTGAAAACTTTTCTATAAGTCTAGGGACAGAAATGTCTTAAAAACCCTTTTTGGGCATAAAGTGCTGAAATACCCCTTCTACTGCTGTTAAAGCATGCAAGCAAAAATTTTTCCCCCCCAAAATCTTTTAAATAAAAGGCCGAATACGAAATCTAAATCGGAAATAAAAAGCTGAGGGGAAAAGAAAAAGGATAGGGGCTTTTTAATAATAAAAAAAAAAAATTGGCGAAAAATCCTTTAACATAAAAAAAAAATCCTTGTAGTGAGACCCCCCTTTTAAAGGAACACGGTTTGGGAAGGATGGTGCATTTCTGATCAAGGGGGGGAGTGAATAGAAGGGGTTTTTATATAGAGAGCAGCAGTATGCTATTTAAAAAATGAACCCATTACCTAATTTCTCATTGGGCAGCACTGCACACCTAGTACAGAGGTTGTTAGCCGTTCAAATGTGTCACATTCAAGTCCTCACCCCCAAAAACCCCCCTTTTTGATACACTTTTTGTCTCCACCCTATCAGACTATTTTCTCCCTGGGAACCATTTTAAAAAAGTCCTGTTTGACCTGCCCCTATGTAAGTCTATTCTCCTTATTACCCCACAGCTACAAGTAGGGGGATGCTATATTGGGCTGGTCCACACTCTGTAGTGAAGCAGGTCCCAGCAGAGAGCAGTGTGCACATTACAGTTACACAGCTTGTACAAGGTTGCCAGTGACGTATCGTGCCCTTCACAGCGATCACGTGTGGCCGGAGCCTGCAGGGCTGTATATATAGCAGGTCACAGCTAAGCCAGAGGTCACTCACTGCCAGCTGCACTACAAGGTGACAGCCAAGGTGGCAGAGACACAAGAGACCGCTGCCCTCCTATACGGCCTGACCGCGCCTCAGCGAGACCCCCGTCCGCAGACCTCACCTGAGAATCTGCCAGAAAGAGCCGCTCAGTCCTCCGTGTGCCCGAAGCTGCTGCAGCGCCCTCCGCACTACCTGTACGTACTCCGCCATATTGTGCCGGGCAGCGCAGCCAGCGTCCGCCTCACCAAGTGCTCCGGCTGGAAACAGGAAGCCGAAGAAACAGTCCCACTGAAGAACTGTTCCCACCGTACATGAGCTCTACTTCCCCTGAGAGTGGGCTGGCCTGCTCCTGAATAACACGATTACAGCACAGACACCTTCAGTGTGGCTATTACAATGTATTTCTACAGTCCACTCCTATGTGTATTAATAACACAGCATTGTAGGTTTATTACATTACACTTTATTATGTCCTTTAGTAGAATAATCAGGGATGAAAATATGATCCGTTATTAAAATGAAACACCTATGCAATATAATGGGCTATATAAATCTAATGAGAACCCCCAAATTTTAAATTACGCCCCCAACAAAGGAACTCAAAAACTACAGTAATTAAAATTCATATATTATTTAGAAAATACCTAATTTTTTAAAAAATAAAAAATCGATAGAAATACAGAAACAGGGTACAAAACTTTTACCATCAAATCGCAAAAATCGATCATAGGAAAAGATCCCCATAAAATATATCAAAAAAACGGGATAATACCAAAAATGCAATCAAATAAATCCCGACCTTGATAGATAACGGATTGAGTACAAAAGCCTATTAAGGGTTATGGAGAGCAGATACCCCGCGCCCCAATTTTTTGGATTCTAGTTGATTTATGATGTATTTATATGGGGATATTTTTCCCTTTATCGATTCTTTTTAGATTTGATGGTAAAAAGGGTTTATATACCATGCTTCTGTAGTTCTATTGTCTTTTTTTTTCTATTTTTAATATTTATGTATGTTATAAAAAAAATATTTGAATTTTTTTTTACTGTATTTTTGAGTTTTCCTTTGTTGTGGTAATAGACCGTTATTAACTAAACACACAGCTGAGATGCCGCCATTCTGATCCAGTGGGGAAAAAAAAACATCTAAGAAGCAGTTTTTTGGCTGACAAATTAGAGGGGTTCTACCACAAAGGCATTTCAGCCGGTTTGTCCTGCTTCAGCTTTCATGTCTCAAAGGATGGTGGTATACTTTGTTTGAACGTGTTCATATGACCAAGCACTTGCATAAACCCCCT